>OY987271.1:16878543-17096050 GCA_963920665.1 Straminergon stramineum
ACAACAAATTCCTCAGCAGGCTGGTTGGAGCATGTGGATTGCTCAACATGTCGCCTCAAGTCGGTATGTCACAACCTGTGCCGGCAATATCAATGAACAAGTCACCTGAAACTCCAGATTCCCAGAAGTCAACGTTGAAAATTTTGCAACCCCCCCCTTCCACCAACTTTCATTCATTATTTTGCTACTGTAGAAGGGGCCATCAACCCTAATACTGATCTTGTCCGTAGACCCTATTTTTTGACAAAACTACATATGCATGAATGAATGCTGTGAATGATATGAACGTAAGTTAATCCCTAATGCAGGCAGGACTGAGCCACAATGTGGTCTACTATTTTTGTATTCCTTTGTTCTAAGGCTGAATACAAAAAAATCTTTCACAATTATCTCTCTGCTTACTCAAAAATTATGCAAATTTCATGATATATTCTTGTGTCATTCTTGTAAGGCTACACAAAATAAAAATTAGCCCCATACAACAAGCTATCAATGCTACACTGAACGTCACTTGTATTTCCAGGTCCTCTATGCACAGTCATTGTATGAATAGGGGCAACCTTTTTCAAGGGGTTAAGTTTCACCTCATCTCATCTCATCTCCTTTCGAAGGAAATTTATTGCATTTCATTTCCTTTGGGGATTGTATGAGTGGTGAGGGGGAAATGATTGCACGGTGGCAGCTAAGTTAGAAACGGCGAAGTTGGAAGACTGAACTTGATTATCCAACCAACCCAAACCAGAGCCGGGTTGAATGATTTGATTACAACCCTCCAAGAGGGAGCCAAGAGTTACAACTGAATGATGAAGAATAGTAAAGGAGGGCCATCATGAATGGCACTGCAGGGGTGCGAGGCAAGGCGGGCGAGCGAGGAGATCACTTGGCGCCAACTTAACTTAACTTAGCAGGTAAAGCAGGGCTGGTAAATCAAGGTACAGCTAGAGAGAGAGATAAAGAGAGATAGAGAGAGAGAGGCTAACTGAACTAGGCTACCAAATGGGACATATCCTAAACAATGATGCAACATGACACACTTGAATGGACAGTACAAAGCAGAGCCAGAGTAAATTAAGTTAAAACTGGAGAGTGGCCGGGCAACCGAGACAGACAGATGGACAGACAGACAGACACAGGTTCAGTCTTTCAGTCTTTTGGGTTTTACAGGAAGCTAAGCTAAGGTACTTCGTACGTGACAGGGCCGTTTGATACCGCCCCCTGCCTGATTGACCAAGACTGCCACTGAGATTTTTTTGTGGATGGAACTGAAATTCCACTGCAAGGAAAAGGCAAAAAGGAAAGGAGTACAACATGGGCTTCATTTGTTTATTTTTCATATGAAACAAGTTCTGTTTCATTTATTTCAAAGAAAAGAAAAGAACAAGAGTACAACTGACCCACTACCACCACTACACACACTGGCGTGCACCTGCCAGCAGGCACAGAGGTTTCCTTGCCATGTGCAATTCACACTTGCTTCTGGGGTGGTCATGCCGAACAAAACGAAATTTGAGGTAAGTTAGGAGGCTCGAAATCCGCTCACTCAGGCTCTAAAACTGCCCAACCTTCTCAAATGTACACTCTTAGTACATGGGATTTTTTCATCTTTACAGGGATGTACCAACAGGGTACATTTGAGAAGGTGGGCGGTTCTAAAGCCCTATGCCATTTCAACTTCCAAAATTCATAACTAATTCTACAAAGCTCCAAAACTTATGAAACAACTTGGGTTAGACGCCAATTCCTCTTGTCTTTCAAGGAAATTTTACTGAGAAATATTTTGAAAAGTTTCACCTACCCAAAATTCAGTTTCAACTCTTAGATGGGCACTTTATGGACCTCCTACCTTAAACATGCCTATTAGTGTCAATTGAAGCATATTTGCTATCTAGGGACCTTGGAGAAGCTATTTGTCAACTCGTTGTATTTGGCAAAGATTGGGAAGTTGGAGAGAAGCCATTTGAAACACTTGCAAGTAGAATCAAGACATTCTGACAAGAAATGAATTGTCTATGATTTTTTGAAAGTTTATTGGGACAATAAGCGTGGGTAAGTTAGATCCATGCTAAGCCATAGGTTGATGTGTCCCCTCTTACTAGTGCAATGTGCATTGCCATGATGCTAAAGGGTTGCTAAGATTGTGGTAATGGGTAGGTGACTATGGCAAATGGGAGGGTCTAGTGGATGTTGGAATTAGGTGATTGATGACATACAATTGTTCTACCTTACATGCGAGTGTTGTTGTGTTTTTTGGCTCTATGACTAGTCCCTTTGACATAAAGAATTACTTCACAATCATACACACTAAGGTAAGTCGCTCTAATGTACTTACAATTTTTGATGTGATTCCTTAGAGAGTCAAGGAAGTATCAAAAATATTATGACAAAACATGAATTGTAATGAATTTTCAAGGTAGTTTGCTCTAAAGTTTGTAAATGCTTCTAGATCACTCCCAACGTCATGAGGGAGTGCATCCATAATGGTTATCTTATAGTCTTAAATGGCCACAATGTTTTCCTAAAATGGTTATAATATCGAAGTAATAAAATAGCCTCTTGCTTCATGGATTTTCACTCACAAAGTACATGGCACTTTTGTAGCTACCAATTCACTTCTAAGTTGTCACTTACATGTTGATACATTTAAGATAAAAAATATATATATTTCTAAAATCAAATGTCCAAAATTCAAGGGCATTTTTAAAAAAATGGTATGAAAGGAAGAATCTTTCTACCCTTAAGCATATGTCAAATGACAATTGCCAACTTTCATGATTTGTTTGCAACAAATGTAGACCTTCATTACCGGGTACAATAGTAGGGGTTTACATACTAAAATGGACCATTTTTTTTGTCACGATGCACAAATGCAAGCTACACTTTAGAACTCTCAAATTACTTGTATTTTGGTGTGGAAATTGATCTTGGGGTAGTCTATAATTTATTGGGTAAGATACAAAACCAAAGTACCAAAATTCATGAAAAAATCAAAGGCTTGAATACAAAAATCAACATTAATGTTTGAAGATGCATCATACGAAAAAATTCATTGGTTACAAACTTAGGTTAGTGTGGAACGTTGATTACAATTTAATTCAATGAACAACAATAGGTTTATAGTAATTTCAAAGGATTGAGATTTTCTAAGGTGGGGATAATATAAGTCTTCTAAATTGTATGGTTATTCTTTAATTTTTTTCATATAGATTATCCTATGATGCACAAGCAACATTGGGATGATTACAACTTAAACTTCACACCAAATTTACATAAGCTATGATAAAGACAACTAATAATGGATGTGAAAACTAGTATGACAATTGTGCACTTACTCAAATGGTTTGTACTATACACTAAAACATCACAATTCATGCGTGTGATCTTAACAATCATGTCAATAATTCATCAAAAATAAATGTTATGCTCAATAAGCATGTTCCTTAATACCACTAGTGAAAGTATGACATATACTAATCAATAAGTTTAACATCTCTCTTACAATTACTTAAAATAAGATTAATACATATCCTTAAATTTGAAAAACTATAAGCCATTTGAATTTTAATGTTCATTTCTTGATAGAGATTTTCAATTTAATTCTTAAAAGAAGATCTATGGTCAACTATTCATTTGAAGATCCTCAATTTTTTCCACATCTGATGTGTAATGAAATTTTGACCTTAAAATATCATATTTCAAAAAATAAAAAATTATCCCCTTTATAATTTGACATTTTACAAAAACAATCAATAGAAATTAAAAAGGATGAAATTTTATTTATTTTTAATACTTGAGGTGCTAGAAATCAATTGATTTTAAATTACATTCAAAAATTCAAATGGTGAAACTAATATTCTAATTTTAGAAAGAAGTTAATAAAATATTAGTAGAATTTGTGAAATCATGGGTTTATTTCATCTCCTAAGTACGCGAATTTGGGCTAAACTTCAATAGAATGTAGAAAATATTTGGCATTTTATTTGTTCAAATTAGAAGCAAAACAAAGGGTGATGAACCAAGAAATCCTATCCATCCAAAGATGTCATATCAAATTTTGATATAATAAAAAGTTAAAAAATGCAATTGGGGATTTTTAAATTAAAATTTTCATAAAGTCCATTCTTATTTTTCTATGACCATACAACTTTTGAAATGGATTCTTAAAATAATACAAGTATTTCAACCTTTATTGCCAAGTATGATAAGAATATTCTTAATTTTTTTTCCCAATATAGATGTTTGCGTTAGATGCAAGGAGCAATAAAGAAAACAACCCCAAACACCAATTGAAGCCATCCTTTGATAAAGTCATGAAGTCAAATTTTATCAAAAAAGATTTGTGGTTGTGGTATGCAAAAGTTGAAGCTACAATGAATCACTTCATGTTTCAAATTGCTTGGATTTATTCTAATGGAGATAAAATTAACCCTTTTGAATTTTATCATCACATGTGCATATTGAGTTAGATGAGAAAGCTATGTCTAGTCAAAATTCAACATTAAGACATACAAATGCTATAATTATATTCATTGAAGTTTGATTATGCAAAATATACAATTGCTATAAAAATAAACCAAACTCTAATAGGTAGAATGACTGGTTTGCCTTGTTGATGTTATTAAATTAAAAAAATATCTATATAAAGAAAAATGGAGGAAATGGAGAGAACAATTGAAATTTTATTTTTTGGGACATAATAAGAATTTGTTATGAATTTTTGAAGTGTGTTATCCACTTGTCCCCCCAAAGTCTCTAGACTACCTCCAAACCACCCAAAAGTGTACATCTAATGGTCATCTTACCACCTAAAGCAATCAAAATATTTTCTAACATAGCCATGACATGAAGGAATAAAAAAGTTACTTCTTTTAATGAATTTACAGTAGAAGGGTAAAATTTCCTATTGTAGTGACTAATAACTCCTTTACCATCACTAGAGGCATTTGTTGTGTCCACTAATTCAACCTAAGTAGATCAAATCTCATTTCTTGCAAGAATTTTGTTATGGGTTGATGTAAGATTGTAATGGGTCATTTCCTAGGTGTTTGCATTGGGTAGTTTGCTTGTTATCATTAGAGGAGTTTTGGGGGGTCTAGAGGGCCATTTTGGGCCTTTCTCGGCGCTATTCCCCCAATAGTCCAAGAAAGGCTATTGTCAGATTTTTATTTTAAAATGTACAAGAAAGTTGAAAAAAATTCAAAAAAAAGAAAAATTGATGTGGCAATCACTGTGCCATGTCAGGCAGCTGCTACAGGGCAGATCCTAGGGTCTAGAAACCTAGGAGAACACACAACCCTCCAGAGCCCCCAAAACTCCTCTAATGTAGATTGGTTTACCTTCTAATTATTTGCCATTATTTATTGCCATACCATGTAGGACACTTGGTTTTTAAGTAAAATAAAACATGTCATTCTATAATTTTTACTTATAATATTGCATAGATAGTACTACAAAATATTACTTGGAGAAGGTTCAAGGAAACTAAACAAAACCATAGAGTAAAAGAGCCCTTTATAACTTTTGAACAAAATAACATAATCAATGGAGTTTAATGATTAAAGTTATCTCAACATATGCATGTACAACTTAAAAAATTAGTTGAGAGAGATTCTTACATGTTGGTGTTATATATATATATATTCTTGCATACGGATCTCTTAATTTAAATTCTTTATTGAATAACACTATAAAATAACACATGTTATATACTACTCAAACAAAACAAATTAAATATCATGCTCCTCAATTTTTAAGAGCATTTCTTTCCTCTTAAGGATGAAAGCAAGAAACACTTGTTGATTAAGTTGTATTTGGAGTGTAGTATTGGGAATACAAGAGCTTTTGAAAAAAAGATAGAGAAAAAAGAAATATTTCCAAAACTAAGAATTAGGAAAACATTTAATCCAAAAGTTATTCGTAAAATTGGTAAATGTCAAATTCGTGTTTATATTATAAATTTCCAATAAATTTTAAAAATAAAAAAATAAGAGATTTTTAACAAGTTGATGAAGATAAAATTTCACCAAACACTTTATAGAAGTAAATTTTTGGATGTTTAAAAACACACATACATCTTAGCCCTCTTTGCATCGATGTGGATGGTATTTTTTTTTACAATTCCTTTTACAATTTCTTGAAACCTTTGAAGAAGAACATGAAGTCCAAATTCTAAAATGAAAATTATTATTTTGGAATTATTACAAAACTAAAATTCTCTAGAATCTAGTGTGAAATTTTTTCTAATTTGAGTAGTGAATTATAATTTTTTTCTTATAATATACATAAAAATGTGTACTGACTTCGGCAATGTACCATTCACCTTCAACACAAATTTCAATTATAACAAGCAAAATCTCTAGAACTTATGCTCAATTTTGTGCTAGACTCCTTATGTAGAATGTAAAGTAGTACAACTATTTTGTATTTTCACCCTTAAAATAAAAGGACCAAGAAATTTGTGCTTTGCTTTCAATTACCATGGATGTTGTTCAGATTGAAAGAAAGTTTGATATAAATTTTCCTATACATCGAACTATACTAACCATTGCATGGAAACCAATCCATACATTAAGACAGGTTGTTTGTTTGTTTTGTTATGTTGAGATCTCCTAGACCATGAGTCCCCTAGTCAAGTTCTTGGTACCGTTGGAAAGCCCTTGGCAAGGAGGGGTGTATGGGCTTTGTTTCATGATGTTTGGACTTATGGTGTGAAAGTTATGGAATTTTGGAGTTTTTATGAATAAAAAAATTAGAAAAATACTTTTACTTTGATTCTGACTGTAGCAATGGCACATCACATACTAGTTATGTTTGAAATCTATCTCATTATTAATTTCCAATAGCAATGTAGCATTATAAATGATTAGTGCTTACCTTTTTTTTATTTTTTTATTCAAGAAATGAAAAAATGAAAAAAAAATAAAATTGTGGATAAATAAATTTAATTTAATTTGAGTATAAAAATGCATATGAAGGGATTGATTGAAATGATTTGACTATTTGCTTCATCTCTAAAATTCTTTCATGTTTAGAGGTCCAAAATTGCTTCAAAATATTTGTCTCTAAAGCAAGGTCAAAATCTTCATCAATATTTATATTTTAACAAATCCAACCATGAAATCTTTTGGTTAACTTGTTCAAGTGCATTGTCCCAAAATTTTAGAGTGAATATCCACAAACTTCAAAATATATGCTTTTCTAGTCCTTCCAAAAGGTGAAGTTTTTCTTTCAACATTTTTAGAAAAAATCATGTATAGTCAATAATTTGAACATTTTTTAATATGTTGTAAAAGGGTTTGAAAACATGTGTAAAAAATTTTAACCAATTTTTTTCATATTTATCTTTTAAAAAAATTGTAAAGTATAAGGTGTTACTAAATGAAAGTAAATACCAATATGCTAATAACTTTTGGAAGAATTTGAAAATTAATAGTCACAGTGGTGAGGATATTCTAGTCAACAATTTATATCCTTTATTTTTATTTTTATTTGAAAAATTTCAAAATTGAGAGCAAAAGACAATTGTATCTATTTTTTCTACCTTCATTGCCCTTAAAGAAAAAATCTTTCATAACTTTTACCTTGATATTAGGAATTGAATGGTTGAAATGTTTTTGAATAGGTATCAATGTATAAAATCCCCAAGAAATAATTAATACTTTTTTAGAATATATTTTTTGCTATGTGGTTGAATATCAAAATAAATAAATAAAACTTCTAAATTTTTCAATATTGATTAGGATGACATGAAACAAAGCTTCACACATAGATTATGATGAGTAGCATCCATTCTAAAAATGCAAAAATTCCAAATTATGAAATCAATACAGCCTACCCGAGTTCTCAAAATACCAATTGGTCTCCTTAGTCATGTAGGGGTTGATTATAAATTTTTTTGTACACAAAGGAGACTTGGTGTGGAATTACTAAACAAATTCAATTATTGTATAAGAATTTGTTGCATTATTTGTACTTAAATATCAAGACAATTTCCTTAGTTTGTTGTTCTCATATCAAAACTTTGATTTTCCAAAAGTTCATCCTATATGTTGTGAGATTTTGCATATTTGCAAATTTTATATCCTACAATTATTGATGATCAAGGATCATTGCTCAGGGATTGGTTGAGCAACTAAAAATCATTATGGTACAAGTGCTATTGGTACTTCAAAAGTGTTGAATTTACCATGCACCAAAAAAGTTGGGCCAAATTATTTTGGCGCCATTTTGACACCAAAGGCCGCATTCATGTCATTTTAGTGTCATTTTATCCATACTAGGTTGATATGGAGGTTGATATGGAGGCACCAAATTAACTTAATTGCATTTCAATGCACCATTGTGGTACCATGTTCACATGCCTTGAAGTTCTTGATGTGGTACTTCCATGTGGTTAGAATCTTGAAATAATGTTTTCAAGAGAGAACAAACAACTCCAACATGGGAAAGAATGGGCAGCTACTTATGGCAGACAAAAATGAATGAATTGTTGGAGGAGGATTGGTTAACTTATATGAATGATCGAAATTGCAAGTAAGTAAGTGTAAGGTTCAAGTTTTTTGTGTAAATAAGGTAGATACACCTATTCCCGTCTTTGTATTCCATTCTATCATCATGTACTAGTGGGGTACATTTTAGAAAGAAAAGGTGCACCATTGGTACATGATGATAGAATGGAATACAAAGATGGAAATGGATGCATCCACCTTATGAATTTCACTTTGCCATTGTAGTTCAATTAGTAAGTGAAGTAAAGATGATTGGGCTCAATTTCTATCACATTTCTCATCTTTGAAATGGAAATAGGGTTGTCAATCTACTTTCACTTAGAGTGATCTATAACCTCCAACTTGGAGTGATTGTATTAGAAATTCATATAGTGAATGATCAAATATAACTATAGAATACCAATTAGTATTTTTTGTTATAAATTTTTGGTTGATTTCTACGGGGTTTTTTTATTGATTTTGATTGGTTGTTTTTGAATTTGGTGTCTTAATTGTATGTTTTAATGGGCTGATTGAGTTCCAATTTGGTGTGTTTTGGGATGGTGAATGAATGATGAATGAATGTTGAGTGTATATGTGCTGATTTGGATGGGTGGTTTCCTAATTGAAATGGTTTGGCTGTCCAACCAAGTTCCAAGTTTTCTAATCTGTAATCCAAATGGGGTGTTGATTTAGTCCAAGTCAGATTCTTAAGTGGTGTGTATATCAAGTCTAGTTGGATGTTTTGAGAGTTAATTCCAACTTGGGATTTTATTTGTGTGTGGCAATTGCCTTGCAGTTCCAATTCGGTGGTTAGATGTAGGTTGGGTTGTCTCTCCCCAGTTAGTAATTACCGATTTGGGAGTCCTATTTGGTCTATGGTTTTTGGTTTTTCTTTTACCCACTGATGAAAGTCCCAGTTGGAGTCCCAGCCAAGTAGTGTTGTGTATTTGCGTTTATTTTATGTGCATGTTTGTATTTGTAAGTGAGGGAATGCTCATGTCAATTTGGAGATTTATATGTGATTGTTTGTATTAATTGATTTAATTGGGTAATGGTCCATATGGTTCAAGATGGAGATGTTTGTATCCTAGTTGGGAAGGATTGGAAGTTGAGGAGATTATGTGTTAATGTGGAAATTTAAATATGTGGTGGTTGTGCTATGATGAAGATGGCGAAGTGATCTAATTGAAGATTTATGAGAAGCTAGTTGGAAGTTGTAGTGAGGAGAATCAAGTATTCCAATTAGGACAGAGATAAAAAAATAAAATAAAAAATAAAAACATAGTAAAAAGAATTAAAAAAAAATGTATGTCTGAGTAATGAGAATGAGTGTGGAGAATGTTCCAATTTGGAATGCTATGAAGTAGTGAGTAGTACTGGTTGGAGATTTCTGATAGGAAACATTGTCTATGAACGGTGATTTAATCACTAATTCGGAAATAAATATAAGGAAGTGTTTAAGCTGAATTGGTGTGTTGAGATGGGTGTGTATGTATGAGTTGAAAATTAAGATGTATGAGTTCTTGCTTGAGTTGATTAAGTTGATGATTGAATGTTACCGTGAAAATATTTTGTGAGCCAATTTGGGAGTTATGAGTATGTTGTTATGCATTTGATTTGGTGCCAATTAGGAAGTTAATGATCTAGGCATTGTCCATTTTAATTCCAAATTGGAGTGAGTGAGAAATGTGGGATGTGATATGTGAAAGAATTGATTGAGAATGTATTGGAGAGGATAAGTAAGAAAGGAATTCCAAGTTGGAGAAGCAAGAGGCTATTGTTCCCCAAATTGTAGAGAAGCAATTTGTGAGAATCCAACCAAGTCGAAAGCTGAAGAGTTGAAAGAGGTTATGGCAATGGAAGTCCAAATTGGAGAAAAGACTGAGGATCCCAATTGAAGTTGAAAGAAGATGAAAGCCAATTTGGGAGTTACTTAACCCTTGTGGCCATTAAGAGTGGAGTGGAAAGAATTTAGTAATTAGATTATAATTGTGAGGTTTTCAATTACTCCTAGTTGGAAGTATTTCTCTTTTTGTGGTTGTTTTGGCTATTTGGATACTATTTCTTAAGTTAAAAACATTCCTATTTGAAATAAGCCTCCTTTGGAACGAACTTTTCACTATTAGCTTGGAAGATAATTCTAATTAGAAACCAAGCTGATCTACAATAACCTTCAACAAAGTTTAGTTCTTGCACCTATAATAATCTCTCTGAAATATTATAATGATCCTCCAAAAAGAAATCTCCTAAATGTAAGCTAAAATGCTTAAATTGACTCAACTAGAATTCTTTAGGGAGTGCTAGTATAAGAGCATAGAATATATGAGCCCATAAGCCTAGAAGTCTATATTATAGAAACTTTTTATAGTTATAGGTACCTATATTATAATCTCTTTCTATGTGATAGTGTACCTATGTTTTAGGTACATATCTACAACTAGGTTCAAAGCTTGTAGGCCCATGTCTTTATGCTCACATGCTAGCATTGTTGAAATCCTCTTGCCATTCTCATGCTCACCCTTCTAATGATAAAATCCATTAACATCGCTTTTGGATGTTTCTTCTTGTAATGTTCAAAGCTTTGCAATGCAACCCAATTGAACTTCAATAATAAAGTCCACTCAGGGGATACTTAGCATTTTAGATAGGCTTGTATGAATTCAATTTTCAATGTCATTTTTTGAAATTTTTATAAGATAGAAAACTAAATGCATTACCATTTTTAGGAATATAATTTTTTATTTCAAATAGTAACCGGGAACAAAAGTTTTGCCATCCTAAGTCCCGAAAGTGGTTTGGAAGGACAAAAACTAAAAAACTTGGAATTCATATTTGAATTTTTTCATCACATGGACTACATTTTTTTTCTACATAGAAATATTTGATTCATTCCATTTGGATTAGTGATATGAATGTTATGGAGCTTTTGGTTGTGTGAGCAATCATTGCATTTTTTTGACAAAGGAATGTATTGGATTAATTTTTAAACTCAATTATCACAATTTTAAAAGAAAAAGGTTCCACAAAGTTCAATTTGCCTACTAGAACAATCATATCGTTGGGATCAATGTGTTTTAATTTCATCTTAGAGCAATTAACAACTTTGTTTTTTCTTCTATCTTGTATGTACTTCTACTTAACAATTTTTTAAAACTGAATATCAAGAATTCTTTTGGAATTTCTTTCCCAAAATTTTAAAATCAATTCTCCAACACTTTGTTGTGACTAAATTTAAAGTTAAGAGGGTTCAAAGTCTAATAATCTACTTTGTCAAGGGGGCCCCAAACAATGTTTTCTTCACTTTAACCCCTAAAGGACCAAATAGTGTTTTTTGACAACAAAGTGTTTTTGGTCAAGCCACCACTTGCAGAATTTTGGGTAGTTTGGGCTGAATGTTTTTGAGCACAGGTGGATGAAGAGTAACTTTTAGGGGCAATGATTTTCAGACCTATCTAATTCATAGTAAAAAATTATTAGAGTCAGAGTAGTTTTCATTGGTCAAAGGGCATCACAGGCACATCCATTCACACTAAGACTGAAAATTTAGAATCTTGCCCAAAGGCCGAGGGGCAAAGCTTAGGGCAGGGGTCCTACATGACTGAAAAGTGGGTTCCCGTTTAGCAAATCATATGCCAAGCCTGACCTCTCTCAAATTGTCAGAAGATCGAGACTATAAGGAAAGGAGGCACCCTAAGAATTATCTTTTGAATGGGCAAACTTGAAGCTACAATAATAGAAGGGTGGAGGAGGGAGCCAACAAGAGACAATGCCAGGGTTGCCCTTCCTTCTTGGGAGGGTGACCTAACATTGGAGGGCCACTTTCACGATTGTATAAGGCATAGGAGGCTACGACCACATTTTAGTGGTCAAATTCTGAGATCTTCACATTTCTAAGGAAGGCTGATTATTTATGATCAATTATTTCTATATCATTATTTGCACTGTTCAAATTTTTCAAGGAAAGTGATTTGAATGCCAAATTTGTCCATGGAAAAATTGCCAATGTAAGTTGATTTTGCGGAACAAATGCCAACAATTATGCCATTTTGCATATGTTCTACAAGTGTGATTGTGCTGAATTTTTTTGAGCATGTTACTAACTTATATGAGAAGCTAAATCCAAAGAGTAGCCATCAAAATAGAATTCCATACATATCAAATTCAATAGTTGAAGTGTAGCTACCCAGAATTTTTGCAATGAAAAAATGAAAAATTCCACTCAATTTGATCTCACTCATGATCTCACTCAATTTGAAGAATTTTTTGGTGAAAATTGGTAGGTAGCTAAATAGTGTAGATAAGTTCAAGATCTTATGGTTGAAAGTTGAAAAAAAAATGTCAATTACTATCCACTGCTCTACTTCCATAGACACCCTTATTTGGACCATTTTCTTCTAAAATAATCCCCTAACTTTTAGGGGTTAAACAAACATATCTTGAAATCTACAAGCTCATGATTCTTGAAATTTCTTCTACAAAATTTATACTACTTTTGTGCAAGATCCTATGGTTAGATATGCCAAAAAATCAATTTTTACAGGTTTTTTTTCTTAACAATAGAAATGGCAGTTTTGCATAGTTTAGATGATTGGAATTCTAGGAATTCTATTGAAGTGTGTGAATTAGCTTTGCAATGTCATAGCAAAGTATATTGAGGTGGGACTTTCGGAACAAGTTTTAAAAACAAATGTTCAAACTCAAAGTGGTGATCAAAGGTTCCATATTTAACCACAAGTGCTCAACCATTCATCCACAAGGTGGATGATGAATGTCTTGAAAACTTTGTGCATGTCATGTCACTATAAGAAACCTGCTTTTTAGGTGACTAGCCTTAATTTTTTGAAATGGATTTCAAGTGATGTCCAATGCAACAAATCCATGTTTTTATGTGTTAATTGATGTTATGTTGGCATGTTTTTTGATATAAAAACATGGATTTGTTGCATAGGACATGTATCACTTGAAATCTGTTCCAAAAAATTAAGGCTTGTCACCTAAAATGTAGGGTTCTAATAGTGTGTAACTCATTTATTGAAGAAGCTTCCAAATAGAATGAGTAATAAAATAGGGTTGTCATACCTTGTCCAAGAATCAAACTCCTATGTAAAATGAGAAGGTCGATAGTGAAAGGAAGAACCAATCAAAAGCCTTTCTCCATGAGGAAGGCGTCACACCCCTTCAAGGTCTTGTGGAGAATGAGAATGGCGAATGGGTAGAAACATTTTTGCCGTGAAATCAGTGAAAGTGCTGGAACACTGAAAGTGGTGGGAGCAACAACAAGGTGAAAGCAGCATCACGGTTGGGGTGAAAGCAGTGCTTCCGGGTGAAACATTCGCATGTGACAACATCTTATGCTCATTCTTTACTACTCAACGAGAAGAATCCCCATCTCAATCTTCAGAGTAGACCAACCGTAAGCCTCTGCAAGCCAACGAGAGAGTGCCACATTTTCACACTCTGAAGATTGAGGATGGCGAGAGGAAGGTGTGACAACGTAACTTATATCAATAGGGTAAGAGATACGACTGCGCTATCACTGGCATAGATATTTTAGGGCTTACTATTATCATGTTCTATGTATTTTTCCAACTGACATTTCTATTTTTAGTTCAACCATTTGGGGGATAATTAGTAGAGCCATGCATCATGGCAGTGAGCGTTTGGATATTTTTACTTCCGAGGGAGAAATCGCACCAGTACATTTGCGGTGGTGGCTCGGTGAGAGTGGCGCTCCACGAGCAATTGTACCTTGGGACTTCAGTGAACAAAGAACGGAAGCATCCACCACACCCTTTCGATTTCTCTCTCACAGTAGACAGCAAAACACCAGCAAGATACCAGAATCACTCTTTTATATGTATTAATCATGAACGCAATACAGCTTGATTTCGGAAAACTTGCCAGACATCGATCATGGAGTTGCAACCTCAGTCTGGTTGTGTCTTCATTATTTGCAGATGTAACACAGGTTGTCGCAGGTCATTCAACTCGATCTACGCGGGAAAAAAATGGTAGCTACACGTGAGGTTTTATTAGCCGCATGGGTGGCACTGCGCCAGCCGCTATCTACAGATAAGAACGCCCTCAGCAAAATCAATGTTGGCTACTAGTGTTTGCATGCAGTTAGCTGAATGGTGGCCAAAATGAATGAATGAATCAAGACTTGATGCCGCATTTCTTGGCGCACACTTTGTCCAGCAAGGGGTTCGGGTTGTTGGTGACGCTGGCCAGAATTTTCTTGACCTCCGAGTTAGAGAGCCCCGTGGGGGCCCGAATGGCACTAATCGGCAAGTTGAAGAAGGCCACGGCCGTGGTCTGGGTTCCAGGGTCTCGGTGGGGGAAGCTGGCAATGAACTGCGCCTCCTTGCAGCCCAAGTTCTGGGCGAACTGGGTCACACCTGCACAGACACCGACAGACACGACATACACGGAGTGAACCATTCATTTCTACCGAGCTTATTCAGTATTTGGTAGTTGTGTGCACGCTAGGGTCCAATAAACTGTTGTTGTAGTGGCCATGCAATACACTATGAATTGGATATACATAGATAACTACAATATGGAAGGTATTAGTGGGGAAATGAATGAACTTCAGAGGTCTTACTCGCTCAAAACCCCTTATCAACAACAATGGGGAGGTTGAAACAACAAGTGGAAGGTTCGAGTACAGGGAAACGTGCATTTGACTCTAGTGTTTAATTACACTTCAACAGATCGAGGGTTTGCACTCACGAATCATATTGTAGAAAATCTCCAGCCCAACAGGGGAGACTAGCTCAGCACTAGCTGCACACTGGGTCTTCACCTGCAGCACTTAATTGTTGAGTTCCATTCATTTCCCCACTAAAGAATTATGCCTTCGTTACCGGCCATTACCTGTTGAATTGTGTGATTTTCCCCCGAGTAAGTAAAGCACCTGCCCGTGCAGACATGCCATTCTACTGAGGGTATGGAATTCGGTCGATGAAGTCATAAGCCTCAATCATCTCAAGCCAAGAGCTAGGACCCTACTAAGTTTCTACAAACCTGAAGGCCAATGACTATGACACCAATAATTAGGGATCCTTCTTCTCAATTCAAATTGCCTTGCAGTGGGACAAATTCGAGTACCTTGAGGAATGATGACAGTTTGGCCTTTCGTGACATTTCCTCCGATGAAGTTTCGCTCGCCATTTTCTTCCGCGAACCCGAACAACAGCTCGCCACGTGTTTTTTTTGTTTAAATGGCGATATTCCACAAACTTGGCATTTTTCAGGTTCAGACCGTGCGGTCTGAAATGTATACCATTCCTAGGAAATAAATGGAAAAATGGCGCATGAATACCGCCATTTTCACGAAATATCAGTTTTGCCTGCTCGGTAATCCAAAACATGCATCGATCATTATATAAGCTCCAGGGCAACCAACAATTAATTCAGCACAATCATACAAATGAAAGCCATCTGTCCCAATTATTACAGAAATCTGAATCTGGAGCACCTGAAACTCGATCAAAGGGTGTCTGAGTGGCTAATAACGCCCTCAGTTGGGATCCAGCATGTACTAAAGCCACAATCAGCAACTGCACCGCAAGAGCTCACGAATCCCGTACTTACAAGCAAATGAGCGGAGGGCCTACCTTCGGTCACATTAGAGATTTGGGTGCCTCGTGGGTGATTGTGAGGCTGATTGATAGCACAAGGCCCCACGGTAACCAGGTTCTGCGAGGCGCCATCACCAGGCAGAGTGGCTAGCGCAGCGTTGAAGTCCACGAACATGGGTCGGGGGTTCCCGAACGGCGTCTTATCACTTGTCTTCTCGAACTTGAACACAAAGTCATCGGCGTCGAAGTCCTGCCGTTGCTGCAGCTCCGTCATGAAGTCCAGGTCGCTCACATCAGCAGCCATGGCGCCAAAGACGGAGCAACCAAGGATCATGGCAGCAGCCACGAACAACAGCGAAGCTCTGATGGCAGCAGCCCTTGGGACTGCTCGATCGATCTAATATAAACAGATGGACTCACAATCGACTATATATTGGGAACCCCGATCACGTACAGCTAGCTAGCAATTGGATACTCACGCATGATTGAAGCTCAGGCACGATATACCTCACTCTGTAATGCCTTCAATCTGTCCACTCCTCTACAGACTGCTAGCTGTTGGAAACTGATTGAATTTACAAGTGCAGGCTAGGAATCCCATTCCCAGGCGTTGGATAGGATTGTCGATCATGTGAGCTGCTGTTATACACATACAGCACTGTAGAAAAGTCTTTGCACGCGCTTGAACTCAGTCTAGACTTTCGGTGGTGGAATCCGCTCCTAGTCAATTTCAACGGACAAGGACTACTTCAGATACCTTACGGACTTCATTTGGTATCCCGGCTGTTCGGAAACAGATTGAAGAGGATAAATTGTCAGGACTGGAAAGTTAGCGACTTCCAAGTTTCTTTGGCAATTCGACTTTTATACAGTAATTTCATGAACTCCGACTGGTTTAGTCAATAATCTTGGTTTCGCTCGCTGTCGTGTCTCCTCGTGAGTAGAGTTCTGGAGATTGTGAAGTAGTGACAAGTGGCGTCTGCTTTTCAATTTCCAGCATTGTTTTTCTCTCGATTCTTCTTCCACATTTTTGGGTGTGCGTGATTATTTTGTCTTACTTTATTTTGACAAACATTGGAATTTATTTCCACGGCGAAAAAATGGTAGCCTCATTCATGATCTTTCGACGTTATCGAGAAGAGATGATCTGGATCCTGGCGATCTGCATGCTTCAGACACGAAAGGTTTTGGATATGTGCTCACTGTATTGGTTATTTTGAACCGTGGAAGGAGGGAGCCTATGACCATGCCCTCCATCCTCCAAATCCTTATCACTTTATGCACTATTTTGTCACGAGAAGTGGGGAAACTTTTTATTTTTATTTTCATTTTTCCAAGATGACATAACATGGCTTTTGTTGGTCACAAGAATTTCAGAATTTTTTTTGAAAACTTGAAATTATTTTGTGTTTTTGCAAAAGAAGTGGAAAAGATTCATATCAAATAAGAATAAAATCAGCTCCTCAAATCTGAAAATTTGAGCATAGGTTCTATTACAATGAAGATTATTCTAGTATTATTAAACAAATATTCCAAGTTACTCTATAATTAGAAAAAACAATATAATGTGGGAATAGGCCCCAAGTTCAAATGGCCATAAAATATTCAATTTTAGGAAAGTTTCAAATTGGAGTAGAATCCAGATTTTATTAACTACAATCCCTTAAATGGAGTCAAATTTAGAATAAATCATTTTCATTGTTGAAATTTAAATTCAAAGCAAGGTGCTAAAAGTTGCCAAGCACACTAGTAGGTGATTTGTGGCACATACATTTCAATTCATACAAAAGTATAGAAGAACTTCATGATTGTTGACTTTAGTGCATGGCAACAAGACAAAGCAAGTGAACCACCTCAATAAAAATGAATGAAAGTGTGTTATTTCACATCCCTAGATGGCTTTTATGCATTGTCATTCCAAAGCCAAATTTTGGCATTCCAACAGGTTTGATTGTTTTAGGGCCAATTGTGTGATCACATAGTAAAACATCATTTTCTAAGTTTGATTTGACATTTTTATACCTAAAAGGTTGGAACTTAGAGTTAGAGAACTCCAAATAGAAAATCAAGACTTGAATAAGACTTGATTTGGATAAGTTTAACTAAGATTTTTACTTTAATGGATTGTTCTAGATTAATTGATAGGAATAAAGATGGAAAGCTAAAGATAGAAAGGTAGTCCTAATGTATTTTAAGAACTATTTATAGTCTGTATTGATAATGTCTAAAATGTAAGACGGAATCCATGGGTGAAGACTCAATCTCTATTTAGAGATTGATCTTTCCCTATAGTCAAGTGGTTTGAGCTCTTTTTAAAAGTATTCTTGTTAATACTTTATAAGTATATTTTGTATTCATATCTAGAGCTCATTGTGATTTGAAGTTACAAGCCATGGAAGTTTTGTAACAAAATACAATGGAAATAATCTGCAAGAGGCACAAATAGTTAGGCATGGGAAATAGGTGAAATGAAATTCAAATCCTTAATTCATATTTTGCCCTCTTGGCTATAACCTCAATCAAATCACCACTATCAAGCTAAATTTAGTGTTCATACAATTGTTTGTTGAATTCTAAATTTTTTTTTGAATGTGTGATATTTATCTATATAAATATTAAATTTTTTTTAAAAAAAATTCAAATTTTTTGGTAAAAAAATGAAAATATTATGACATTTCAAGCTTGTAAGGAAGGGCTTGAGACAATTTTTTTGAACCTTTGAAGTCCATTGTGTATGCTCCCATAGTCCCATTTTTCAACTATGTAAGAATGAAACTTTTTACACTTATTTTTGAGATGTGTAATCACATGTCTATTATAAGTCATAAGTCACAGAAATTTCAGATTTTTTTTTGCAAGTTTGAAATTATTCATATTAAATTACAAAGCAATAAAATCTTGAACTTATCCCCATAGGTGTGTATTATAATATAGAGCATCATGGTGCAAATCAATTTACCATGACGTTCAAAAATTAGAAAATTATAGGCTCAAAGTTCAAATTGTAATGAAATGTTGAAGTTTGAAAATTTGAAAATTTGAGCAGAAACGAGACTTAATAAGCATTAGTTCTTAAGTTGGGATCAAATTCAAAAGATATTTATGTTTGAATTATTAAACCATTGAAATTGCTTTGAGGTCACTTTTGAGTATGGTTTAAAATCTTGGATGTATATATTATAGTCACAAAGGTAGAAATCAAAGACAAAGAAAAAACTTTTTGGACAAATCCACTTCCATTGCTTTGTACTTGAGTCATTGGTTACAAGAAAGAAATGGAGAATCCTTTGGAAGAACAAACCACTAAATTGAATCCTTAATTTGCAATTGATGATGGTGACAATGTATTAGTTGGGTGCTTTGGCTTTATTCTTGTTGGCTACCTAAGTCTTGAGCTTTCAGTGTGGATTGTACTTTATTATTTATAGCAATGGTCTAGCCCACTTTGTTTCAAAAAATAATAATCATAAATTCAAAAAACATTATTTTTATGACTAAAATTCAAAGTATATAAGAAGAAGGACCACAAGTTGTCATAAACACTATATAGTGGTCTTTGGATTTTCTATTTTTACTTATATAGGAAAGTTTAAAGAATATCACAAAGAAAGAATATCCAACACCATTAGTTACAAAGAAATTCAAGCACCACCACCACTACACTAAAAAAACAAAATTTGAATAAAAAAATGTTCTTTTCCAACCTTGAATAGTTCTTGAAATCATTTAAAGGACAAACGGAATGTCATTATGTTGATTTAAGTGTAATTTATAAGTAAAATTACATCCATTTTTATATGGATGTTATAAAAATTTAAGATCTTGACCAAAATGAAGGTTAGAATTAGAAATAACATTGATACTTGATTTTAAAAGATTTTCTTAACCAATTATTAAAGGACATTTCATTTTCTAGCCTAGTCAAACTTCATGAGATTTCTACATTTCTACATGAATTTCAAAATTTTGATACTTTTCACATGTATTAGTATATGTCTTGAAATTTTATCTCATTTTTTCATAATTAAAAACATCAAATTGAATGTTATACGATTTCTTCAAGAAATTCTTTGTAAGAATCATAGAAATTACCTAAATGTTTTAAATTACTAGAATTTTTTTAAGAAAAATAGAAATAATATTGATAAACTTCATGATGTAATTGATGTATTCTTCGGGTTCACACCAAGAGAAATTCAACAAAAGAAAGTTCAAAAGTAGTGTATTTTGAGCTTTTAAGATGCTATCTTCAAAGCGTCACAAAAATTACAATTTTATCAATTTTGAAAAATATTCAAATGGAGCAAAATAGATCATTGGAGCTACATTTTCTTAGTTAAGTTTAAAAATATTTTAAATTAAGAAAGATGTGAAAATTTAGGTTGAAATACAAGGGGGTTTGCTATGTCTTTTAAGATATAATGTAATAAAACATCTTAAATCCTTAAGAATATGTAAAATGTGGAAAGAAAAAAACCTTTTTTTAATCCTCTAATGTGGAGATGTTAGGCTCCTTTAATTTGATCATCTAACTAGTCAAATTAGCCAAACTGTCTTGAAACTCGTTGTAATATTCTAAATTGGTAAAATGTAAGAATTTGGTACTTAAAACTACTTCATTTTAATTGACTTAAAATCTAAATAGAACTAATTCTGAATGAAAAAACTAATATTGTCAAATTTTAATATTTCAATTTTCTAAGTTTATAGAAATTTATAATTTAAAATTGTATAAATTTATACAAAACAAGTTTGTATGTTTGCAAATTTACAAGATTGATTGGGAGCAAGGAGAGTGGAAGGACCCTAGTACATAAAAAACATTTAACTTCTATCTATGCAACACTTGTAAAAAATAATCTTTTTACGAAGCCTTTCAAATTCGAGATGGACACTCATGCCTTTTGCAAAAGTTAACCTAGATGAATTTTGTTTCTTCATCCCTCAACACTTAAACATCCATATATCTCTAATCCATCTAAAAGAATACTTAAATCTTTGATCTCTAAAGTCCCAAGACCATATGTGTATTATAAATCACTTAACTACAATTTCTATTGCAAAGAGCCAAAAACTATGAAAATTGTTCTTTTTATATAATTGCACTATACGATTGTAGTCTTGTAGTCTAAGGTCACCTTTAGCACAATTTTGCCAAGCAATTATTTGAAATTAAAAAGGCTCACTTGGCAATTCAATTTTTATTAATAAGTTAATATTTGACAAATATTAAATATTTTTTCTTGATTTTTGGCACTCCTTCAAATAATCTTGGAAGTTGAATGGTTTTCTTTATTGTATAAGAAAGTGATAGTGATGGTTTTGAAAGAGCACATTATTTTTCATAGTATCCATGCTTTATTGTAAAGTTAGAAGAATTAATTTAGATTCGGTGTTATTTTGTGGACATGTCATGGGATCAAGACATACATGCATCTTTTCCAACATTTTGACTTTATGCTTAATTTTTCCCATCAAAACACAAGAAGAGGAAGACAAAGAAGACAACCATGCGAACAAAGTTAGCACATGGAATTGAATCAACAAACTCCTAGATGCACCCAAAGGTCCCTACCACTTGCCCTATCACCTAGGGTAGGTTAGAATCATTTTAGACCATTTTTAATTAATTTTCAAACCTTAGGCTATGTTAGAAGAAAAATGTGTCAAAGTAATTTTAGAAACTTTAACCATGTAGATTGAAAGATATATGTGTTTAAAGTGAAGAAAACCTATTCTTTTTACAGCTTGCATTACTCAAATACAAGACTTTGAATCCTCTTAACTTTTGAATATTGCACTACAAAGTTTTGAAATGAACAATCTCTATAGTTGAGAATTAAGTATAGAACTTGGAAAAACGTTCAAAATGAGATGAAATAATGTTCATTTTTAAAAAACTATTATGTAGAAGTAGGAAGAAAATAGGAAGATAATAGGAAAAAAATTACATTATTCATAGCTTTAAGATCAAATATACTCAAATTGTTCTAGCAAATTTGAAAACCTCAATGTTTTATTGAAATTTGAAACTTGACCCCATATCCATGGGGTCTTGATTCTTTAATTTTAGAATGTCATAGTAAATTGATTTGTACCATGATGTTCTAGACTATCATATTCACCTATTTATGGAGATAAGTTCAAATTTGAATTGATTTGAATTTTGGCATCAAAATTTCCCCTTCTTTTTATAAACAATTCATAGTAATTTCGAATTTGCATAAAAAAATCTGAAATTTTTAGGACTTATAAGAAACATGTGATTACACACCTGAAGAATAAATATAGTGAATTTCATTAAAATGGTAGTATTACTATAAAATGGCGCAACATTCCATTAAAATGGCGTAGAATATGTTAGAAATTGCACAGCATTCCATCAAAATGGCATGGAATATGTCAGAAATGGCGGAATAATACCGCCATTTTAATGAAATTCACCATAAATGTAAAAAGTTTCATTTATACATAGTTGCATAATGGGAGCATACACAATTTATAGACTTTCAAGTTTTGAAAAAGTTCTGTCAAACCCTTCCTTTCAAGGTTGAAATGTCACAATAATTTGATTTTTGTGCCAAAAGTTTTAAGAAAACTCACCATTTATGAAGATAAAAATCTCACATAAAACACACATAAAATAAAACAAACAATTGTACAAATAATAAATTTAGCTTCATAATAGTAATTTGATTCTTGTCATACCCAAGAGTGCAAAAAAAACAACTAAGATTGTAAATTCTTTTCACACTATTCTTCATGAATAATTATTTATACCTTTTAAAGAACTTTTATATAAATTGTGTTGTTTTTGGTTTGTTTAGCAATTTGTTTTCACAAATATTTATCAAAATTCATAAAAAGTACAACTTTCATGAAAAACAACAAGATTTTCTACTTTCAATTGGTACACAACAAATAGTGTAACATGCTGACAAGTTGACATTGAAACTTAAGTAAAAAATATAATTAATGCAAGAGTAACCTTGAAAATGATACTAAATCTCTAAGTTCCAACCTTTTAGGTATAAAAATGTCAAATCAAACTTAGAAAATGATGTTTTACTATGTGATCACACAATTGGCCCTAAAACAATCAAACCTGTTGGAATGCCAAAATTTGGCTTTGGAATGACAATGCATAAAAGCCATCTAGGGATGTGAAATAACACACTTTCATTCATTTTTATTGAGGTGGTTCACTTGCTTTGTCTTGTTGCCATGCACTAAAGTCAACAATCATGAAGTTCTTCTATACTTTTGTATGAATTGAAATGTATGTGCCACAAATCACCTACTAGTGTGCTTGGCAACTTTTAGCACCTTGCTTTGAATTTAAATTTCAACAATGAAAATGATTTATTCTAAATTTGACTCCATTTAAGGGATTGTAGTTAATAAAATCTGGATTCTACTCCAATTTGAAACTTTCCTAAAATTGAATATTTTATGGCCATTTGAACTTGGGGCCTATTCCCACATTATATTGTTTTTTCTAATTATAGAGTAACTTGGAATATTTGTTTAATAATACTAGAATAATCTTCATTGTAATAGAACCTATGCTCAAATTTTCAGATTTGAGGAGCTGATTTTATTCTTATTTGATATGAATCTTTTCCACTTCTTTTGCAAAAACACAAAATAATTTCAAGTTTTCAAAAAAAATTCTGAAATTCTTGTGACCAACAAAAGCCATGTTATGTCATCTTGGAAAAATGAAAATAAAAATAAAAAGTTTCCCCACTTCTCGTGACAAAATAGTGCATAAAGTGATAAGGATTTGGAGGATGGAGGGCATGGTCATAGGCTCCCTCCTTCCACGGTTCAAAATAACCAATACAGTGAGCACATATCCAAAACCTTTCGTGTCTGAAGCATGCAGATCGCCAGGATCCAGATCATCTCTTCTCGATAACGTCGAAAGATCATGAATGAGGCTACCATTTTTTCGCCGTGGAAATAAATTCCAATGTTTGTCAAAATAAAGTAAGACAAAATAATCACGCACACCCAAAAATGTGGAAGAAGAATCGAGAGAAAAACAATGCTGGAAATTGAAAAGCAGACGCCACTTGTCACTACTTCACAATCTCCAGAACTCTACTCACGAGGAGACACGACAGCGAGCGAAACCAAGATTATTGACTAAACCAGTCGGAGTTCATGAAATTACTGTATAAAAGTCGAATTGCCAAAGAAACTTGGAAGTCGCTAACTTTCCAGTCCTGACAATTTATCCTCTTCAATCTGTTTCCGAACAGCCGGGATACCAAATGAAGTCCGTAAGGTATCTGAAGTAGTCCTTGTCCGTTGAAATTGACTAGGAGCGGATTCCACCACCGAAAGTCTAGACTGAGTTCAAGCGCGTGCAAAGACTTTTCTACAGTGCTGTATGTGTATAACAGCAGCTCACATGATCGACAATCCTATCCAACGCCTGGGAATGGGATTCCTAGCCTGCACTTGTAAATTCAATCAGTTTCCAACAGCTAGCAGTCTGTAGAGGAGTGGACAGATTGAAGGCATTACAGAGTGAGGTATATCGTGCCTGAGCTTCAATCATGCGTGAGTATCCAATTGCTAGCTAGCTGTACGTGATCGGGGTTCCCAATATATAGTCGATTGTGAGTCCATCTGTTTATATTAGATCGATCGAGCAGTCCCAAGGGCTGCTGCCATCAGAGCTTCGCTGTTGTTCGTGGCTGCTGCCATGATCCTTGGTTGCTCCGTCTTTGGCGCCATGGCTGCTGATGTGAGCGACCTGGACTTCATGACGGAGCTGCAGCAACGGCAGGACTTCGACGCCGATGACTTTGTGTTCAAGTTCGAGAAGACAAGTGATAAGACGCCGTTCGGGAACCCCCGACCCATGTTCGTGGACTTCAACGCTGCGCTAGCCACTCTGCCTGGTGATGGCGCCTCGCAGAACCTGGTTACCGTGGGGCCTTGTGCTATCAATCAGCCTCACAATCACCCACGAGGCACCCAAATCTCTAATGTGACCGAAGGTAGGCCCTCCGCTCATTTGCTTGTAAGTACGGGATTCGTGAGCTCTTGCGGTGCAGTTGCTGATTGTGGCTTTAGTACATGCTGGATCCCAACTGAGGGCGTTATTAGCCACTCAGACACCCTTTGATCGAGTTTCAGGTGCTCCAGATTCAGATTTCTGTAATAATTGGGACAGATGGCTTTCATTTGTATGATTGTGCTGAATTAATTGTTGGTTGCCCTGGAGCTTATATAATGATCGATGCATGTTTTGGATTACCGAGCAGGCAAAACTGATATTTCGTGAAAATGGCGGTATTCATGCGCCATTTTTCCATTTATTTCCTAGGAATGGTATACATTTCAGACCGCACGGTCTGAACCTGAAAAATGCCAAGTTTGTGGAATATCGCCATTTAAACAAAAAAAACACGTGGCGAGCTGTTGTTCGGGTTCGCGGAAGAAAATGGCGAGCGAAACTTCATCGGAGGAAATGTCACGAAAGGCCAAACTGTCATCATTCCTCAAGGTACTCGAATTTGTCCCACTGCAAGGCAATTTGAATTGAGAAGAAGGATCCCTAATTATTGGTGTCATAGTCATTGGCCTTCAGGTTTGTAGAAACTTAGTAGGGTCCTAGCTCTTGGCTTGAGATGATTGAGGCTTATGACTTCATCGACCGAATTCCATACCCTCAGTAGAATGGCATGTCTGCACGGGCAGGTGCTTTACTTACTCGGGGGAAAATCACACAATTCAACAGGTAATGGCCGGTAACGAAGGCATAATTCTTTAGTGGGGAAATGAATGGAACTCAACAATTAAGTGCTGCAGGTGAAGACCCAGTGTGCAGCTAGTGCTGAGCTAGTCTCCCCTGTTGGGCTGGAGATTTTCTACAATATGATTCGTGAGTGCAAACCCTCGATCTGTTGAAGTGTAATTAAACACTAGAGTCAAATGCACGTTTCCCTGTACTCGAACCTTCCACTTGTTGTTTCAACCTCCCCATTGTTGTTGATAAGGGGTTTTGAGCGAGTAAGACCTCTGAAGTTCATTCATTTCCCCACTAATACCTTCCATATTGTAGTTATCTATGTATATCCAATTCATAGTGTATTGCATGGCCACTACAACAACAGTTTATTGGACCCTAGCGTGCACACAACTACCAAATACTGAATAAGCTCGGTAGAAATGAATGGTTCACTCCGTGTATGTCGTGTCTGTCGGTGTCTGTGCAGGTGTGACCCAGTTCGCCCAGAACTTGGGCTGCAAGGAGGCGCAGTTCATTGCCAGCTTCCCCCACCGAGACCCTGGAACCCAGACCACGGCCGTGGCCTTCTTCAACTTGCCGATTAGTGCCATTCGGGCCCCCACGGGGCTCTCTAACTCGGAGGTCAAGAAAATTCTGGCCAGCGTCACCAACAACCCGAACCCCTTGCTGGACAAAGTGTGCGCCAAGAAATGCGGCATCAAGTCTTGATTCATTCATTCATTTTGGCCACCATTCAGCTAACTGCATGCAAACACTAGTAGCCAACATTGATTTTGCTGAGGGCGTTCTTATCTGTAGATAGCGGCTGGCGCAGTGCCACCCATGCGGCTAATAAAACCTCACGTGTAGCTACCATTTTTTTCCCGCGTAGATCGAGTTGAATGACCTGCGACAACCTGTGTTACATCTGCAAATAATGAAGACACAACCAGACTGAGGTTGCAACTCCATGATCGATGTCTGGCAAGTTTTCCGAAATCAAGCTGTATTGCGTTCATGATTAATACATATAAAAGAGTGATTTTGGTATCTTGCTGGTGTTTTGCTGTCTACTGTGAGAGAGAATTCGAAAGGGTGTGGTGGATGCTTAAATTGCAAAAGTGATGTCAAGCCTTTCAGTCCTCTTTTCTCAAGTCAAATCAAAGAAGTTGGTGACCAAAAAAATATGAGGTTAGAGGGCCTAACATGCATAACCCCAATCAATTTATGGCTTCTTAAAATCTACTCTATAGTTTTTTTGAATGAATTTTGAATGTGATTATTTCTCCAAGATCTAGTGTATTTGAGGCTCATTTCCAAGAGCCCTCAACATATAGTCTTATGTTGACGGATACTTGATGGATAGTCGAGATTGCAATGGGTACCCTTGCATAAAATCTTGAAAAGAAAAATCACTATTGTTCATATTCAAAATCAGATTTTTTATCTTAAAACTAGACTTCAAAAAGAACTTCCCAAAAATACAAACTACTAAAAATAGCAATTTAGTTAGGTTTTATTTAACTTCAAAGTTTTGCAAACACTACATTTTGGTGCCTTGGGCATTAGGGGTTGATGTGTCCTCCATATGTTTAATTCTAATTGGTTGACACATGTAAAGGACAGATATTTAACTATGATTCATTGACAATTGATTTTTGCTAAGTTTAGATTTGGGTCTACCTATGTAACACATTGAGTGGTCTAAGGAGCCAACACTTTGAAAAATCATAGAAATTACAAACAACATCAAAATATCTAATTTTTTTTAATATCCATGATTTTTACTTGCTAATACTACAAAAATATAATTTTAAAGAAAATATGCCTCCAACTATGTTGAATTGCTTATATTGATGCTTTTGGGTGCTCCCACTTTAGACAATTTGAAAAACACGTAAATCATAATAAGAATAAGCCCTAAAATATCTATGCTAGTGATAGTGCAACGGTTTCTCTCGCCCATTGATATAACTTAACTTAGAGCATGGATAGTCAATTTCATTGCTGAAATGGCGGTATTCCATTGAAATGGTGTGCCATTTTTCCATTTTTCCATTTTTCAAGTTTAGAGTGTATGGTCTGAAATATAAACCTATCTTAGATGTCTAATTCTAGATTTGTCGTAGATGGTTTAAATTCTGTAGTCTGAAAATTTACATGTGTCCTAGATGTTTGAAATCTATACTTGTCCTGGATGTTTGTTTTATAGTTGCACTCCAATTGACCATGATTCCAGTAAGGGACAAAGCATTTGCTACCCTCTAAGATTTGGTGGAGCCCTGGCTAGCTAGTGTTGTCCACCAACAACTTGTTAAAATTAGATTGGCCATCATTTTTCAATTGCCTACGAAGGCCCTAAGTCATAGGGAATGCCATCATAGCAATCCTTGAAGTCAACAACTAAAGGTTGTTCCTCAAAATGATGGAGATAGAGAGAGTTTTTTGATAGGGAGAATATTGTCTTCTTCCACAGAGCAAGAAGGTTGATGTTTTTGTTTTTGAGTTAGAAAATTGATTTTTCATTTTTTGAGTTAAGAGGTTGATGTTTTAAATAATGTACTATCTTTTTATCAATTTGATGAGACTACTTCCAAATCACATTGCTTGCAAACTTTCAATGAATTATGTACATGATATGTATCAAATCTTTACATACTGTATTTATTTATTTAATTTCAATAAATCTATTTTTCAAAGTATTTTTCAAATGCTCTATGAATTTAAAATTATTTTTGGGCCCCACATCAATTTTTAGCTATGGGTGTAAAAGTGAAAGTATTTTCTTTTACATTATATGTATATATAGATATAGATATAGATATAGATATAGATATAGATATAGATATTCTTTGATTTTATTTTGCTTAGGATTTTCTTCATCCTTCAAGAGTATGAAGTATGTACATTATGAAGAATTGCTTCCAAAGCATCCCCACATACTTGAAGGTTATGCATTGGACAAGGCTTGTGACTTAAGTTTTTCTTTTTTCTTTTGTTTTTTTGTGTTTAGGATTTTCTCCATCCTTCAAGAGTATGAGGTGTGTGCATTGTAAAGAATTGCTTCCAAAGCATCACCACATACTTGAAGGTTATACATTGGAATAAGGCTTGTGATTGAATTTCTTATTGGTATTTTCATTATTTTTTCCTTCAAAAATTCAAAATAATTACAAAATAATTTGCTATGAATTTTTAAAGAAAAAAAATGATGAAAATAGAAATAAAAATTCGATCACAAGCCTTATTCCAATGTATAACCTTCAAGTATGTGGTGATGCTTTGGAAGTAATTCTTTACAATGCACTCACCTTGTACTCTTGAAGTGTGGAGAAAATTCTTTAACAAAATAGAATGAAAAGAAGAAGTAAAACTTAAATCACAAGCCTTGTTCCAATACATAACCTTCAAATATGTGGGGATGCTTTGGAAGCAATTCTTCACAATGCACACACCTCATACTCTTAAAGGGTGGAGAAAATTTGACACAAAAAAGAAAGAAAGATTATATAAATAAAAATATAAAAATATGAATAACTACATGTATATATAGTAGATATATATCATGTAAAAGGTAAATATAATGAATCCAATCCTTCCATGTAGAAAAAAGAATGTTGTTTGTGTGAAGAAAATATTCAAAAATCAATTCCAACTTTTTATGTTTCTATTTATCTGGACAAACTGCTCTTAGGATTTAGGGTGGCCTAGCTTTTTCTCCTATTTACCATTTGAAATCATTTATATTCCTTAAAAGATCAATATTTTTAGTTTTCTATCTTAAAAAAAATTCAAAAAATTATGTCAAAAATGCATGTCCTCTAAGGGGACTTTGGGACTTTAGGGGTTAAGTTGGGTGGCACTACCAAGCTCTACATATTACATGAAGAATAAATCAACAATGTTGATGGAGTCCACCAAAGAATGAGAAATTGAGAATGTATAAACATGAGAATGGCAAGAGAATTCTAGTTCAACAATGCTTCTGTATGAGCATAAAAATGTGAGCATGTAAGCTTTGAGCATATGTATAAGTAGATATTCTGCAACTATTAAAGGTGCTAATAATAAATACCTATATTATAGGTATCTATTACATAGTTACACTTTGATCATGAAAAGTTTCTATAATATAGATGCATATAACATAGGTGTATAGTTGTCTAGGCTCATGGAATCAAGCTCTTGGGCTCATATAATAGCAACCTTCGAGAGATTACAATAGGTGCAAGAGCCAAGCTCTATTAAATATTGAATTCGATCATTCAATGTGTGAATTTCTCATGCAATTATTCCAAGAAAGAGGTTGTAGATCACTCTAAGTGAAAGTAGACAATCCTATTTCCATTTCAAAGATGAAAAACCATAGAAATTGAGTCAAGTCGTCCTTACTCCACTTACTAATTGAACTACAATGGCAGAGTATCATACATACATATATACATACATATGTACTAAACTATATATATGCATAAAATATTAAACCCTAAAGGTTTAGAGTGTTCTCCAAAATTGACGATTTGAAAAAAATCATCATAAAGTACTACTTGGAAGAATATTTTGGAATTTATAGACAAATAAAAGTTGTAGATTCCATGTGTATGGTTAGATTCACCAATGCTATCACCAATCCTTTTTTTTTTTTTTATAAATTTTGGAAGATTTAAAAAAAATTCCTTCTAAATTTGATTATAAGCAAAATATTATCATTTTTAGCATAAAATTTGTTGGAGAGGATTTGAAATGATGTTCCCTTTGTGACATAATGATTTTTTGAATTCTTTTTGTTCTTTAAATCTATAACATCATTTCTACAAATCCAATTTTGAACTAGAGTCAATGCAATATTGGCTTGGTCAACTACTAGACATGCTTCCACATTTGTAATTTCAGAAAAATATGTACTTTAGTAACACCAAATCCAACCATTAGAAAGGACAACAACTTGATAAAGTATCTCCACAAATTAGGATGACTTTCATCTATGCAGTAATGAGAAAGAAATGTGAATTTCAATCTATTTCATTGTCCGGAAATTGAACTTTAGAGAGCTAAAAGGTTAAACTCTTTCTTGCAATTCAGAATGATTCCCAATTGTAAGCAGCATATCAATTTGCGTATGATTGCTAATATTTATGTCACTTGCCAAGTGAAGAACATTTGAATCCAAAGTTTCTTCAACTCAAATAGATGCATTTTGATTGATCATATTCCCTCCATTTGGAAATAGTATATCCATTCTTAGTGCAATCACCATTGAAAATGGATACACTATTTCCAAACTAAAGGAGTAATATATAAGCAATCCTTCTTCAGTGATTGTTGTCTACCATAGCTACCCATTCTTTGCAATGGAGGAGTTGTTTGTTCTCTCTTGAAAATATTATTTCAATTTTCTAACAAATATGGAATTGAAGTACCATGGCAAATTCAAACACTTTTGAAGTAGAATTTGTACCATAATGATTTTCAATAGCTTGCTCAAAGACTCCCTTGGTAGTGATTCTTGATCATCAATAATTGCAGAATAGTAAATTTGAAAATATGCAAAATTTTACAACTTTTGGGATGAACTTTTTGAAAATCCAAACTTTGATACAAGAACAACAAACTAAGGAAATTGTCATAATATTTTCAGCACTTGTATATGAAGTTACTTATTCTTGATGCATTTTTAATTTTGGATGGAATTCTTAAAATTTATCGAATAAGCTTGATGATGAATTTTCATCCAAAAATAAATAAAGGTTTTGTCATTACAATAATAAATGACTTATTGCTTTTATAATAGTTGTGTGATTTAGAAGACATGTTTTCACTACTAGAAAATTGAATTATTCTATTGTTTTGGTCGTGTCGATTCGGTCACTATTATATTGATTTTGACAAAAATTTGTTGATTTTCAAGTTTCAACAGATTTTTGTCAAAATCAACAAAATAGTGACTGGATCAATGTGACTAAAACAACAGAAAAATTCAATTTTCTAGTAGTGTTTTAAATAATTTAGATAGTTTGTATTGAACATGGCCTTGTATTCTAATATATCTAACTTTCATAAGTTGATTAAAATCTCGTTATTAAAAATGAATGTTTTTTCAGCTTTTGAAACTAAAAGAGTCATCTATTCTAAATTGGTGATAGGAATGACTCCAACAAACCAAGACAAGCTCTATCCAATGATAGCTTGAATTTTATATTCATAGTATGTAAAATGAAGACAGGGCTAGCCATCTAAAAGATACTTGGATTTCTATAAAACAATAAGATTGAGAGTGCAATTTTCAAATGTGCACTATACTAGTACTTTAGGCCTTTTCAAAATTTGAATTGTTTATTATACATACTTTTAATACAAGTACAAATAATGCAACAAGCTCTTATGCAATACTAAACTTTACCATAAACTAACTGGCAATTCTCCTCGAACATTGTGTTTATTTTCTCATTCATCAAAACATCCTTATTCACATTCTTAATTTTGTTCTTTCTTAATTTGAGGATCTACTTGAAATTGTTTTCAAAGTCTTTCATTAACAAAATCTAATGTATAGTAAGATTTTGTGCCCAAGTTTGCTAATGAATCACACTATGCATCCACAATGTATCCAATAGAGGCAATCAACCTTGCTCCTTCCCTACCCCATTAATTAAAAAAGAAAAAAGAAAGCATTTGATTTGCCTACCCTACCCCAAAACCAAAACCAAAAAAAACTTTGATACCAATATTGTATATGGAATTTATACAATTATCTAATATGGAATATTAGTATGATACAATATATGGATATAGGTATTGATGCAAAATATGGAAGACAATGTTATACTAAGAACATATAGTTATAGATATATATATACTATGTTATTCCATATCGATTGTAGTCTATTAGGTTCACAAAAATATAAATAGGGGGTGTAATCAATTGTTTTACAAGCAATATCTATCTATATAAATATCTATTTATCTATATATCAATTAATTCATTGAAGTGAGTAAGTTTTGACATAGTTTATCACTATGTACTCAAAAGAGGCAATCATTGCCTACATCATTGTACCTAAAACAAATGTGAAGATAGAGAATTAGAGACCACAAAAAAATGTACTGGGTTTCTATAATTATGTATTAATTTATATTAGCTATGAATAGTACAATCGAAATCCCTTACCCTAAAAACAATATTGATGTCATATTTGTTATATTGAATCTTTTATTCATTAAATTGAAACTTTTCTTAGTCTCCTTTTTATCCTCGAATCGAAGATTAGTTGCTTTATCTCTTTACTAGTATTTTTTTATAAATAGGTAACAACACAACTTTTAGAATTTTATTATAGGATCACTATTTGAGCATTATTTATTTTTGGTTTCAATTACTATTTTTTTAAATGAGTTTTTCAATAACTAGCATTCTGTCTCAAAATCTGCAAAAAGTGTCAATATAACAAATATATGTCATTATGACACAAAATGTCAATGTCGCAACAAACAATGCAAATGGAAACACAATGGGGTGTGTAGTTGCGGACTTGATTGTAATGACAATGCCTATTCCAGAGAGGAGGGGATATTTTGGACCCTTAGGGATCTAAGGCTTTACAAGAAACATCAACAAGAGTGACAAGAAGGAGGAAGAGAGACAAAAGAAATGAAACAATACCAAAAGTAGTACGAGATGTAAGTAAAGATCCTTTCCTTTGTTCAATCTAGAGAATGATATTGCAGGCCACCGAATTGTAGCTTTTATTGTAGAGCTAAGAGAAGCAAAAAGAAGAGTATTTGAATTTACATGGAAAAGGTATTGGAATTTGGTCAAGGGAGGTGGGCCTTGAAGATGAAGGTCTTGTAGTATTGGCCAACTCAAAGACCTTTAGTGCAAGAAGTAGGTAGTAATAGAGTGAGGTACACAAAATGCATGGAAGCTATATGGGAACTATTTGGTGAAAGGTTTCTCTAGGTTGAAAAGAAAGTAGCTATACATTTATTAGTGGATGTTTCTTGTAGAGGAAGAAGTGATCACCTAGTAGATTCAAATATTACCATGCATGGTGTAGAAATCGAGGGGATAGTGATTGTTTTGCAAAAACTAAATGTACCGCATCTTGTAGAATAATTAAATGGCAATGCAAATACACTAGTAGAAATATAGTGTCCTAGACAACAAAAATTGAACCAAGAATTGTTGTCTAGTTCAATTGATTCAGTCGTGTCATACCGATCAATATTCTACTGAAATTTGTTGTCCATTTTTGTTGATTTGAATAACAATTTCTATTTTTCAAAATGTTGAAATTGTAGCAAAGTCAATTGCCATGTCACCAGTCAACATTGACACTAAAGTAGTTAAAATCAGTGGATGTTTCTTGTAGAGGGAGAAGTGATCACCTAGTAGATTCAAATATTACCATGCATGGTGTGAAAATCAATGGGATAGTGATTGTTTTGCAAAAACTAAATGTACCACATCTTGTAGAATAATTAAATGGCAATGCAAATATATAGAAGCCCTTGATAATGAATGCTTGCAAAATGATTTGGATACATATTAGAGAAGTATTGTGGTGTTGAGTGTACTTAAGACCTTGTAGTTGTAGACATTCAGAATTTCAGATGTACAATACTTGAAAAGAAAGCATTGACAAACATACTAGAAGTATTGGGAAAAAAATGTCCATGGTTTTATTGAAATAATTATCAAGTATGGAATATTATGAAAAACATTCATCCAATTTTTTTTGTATAAAGAGTATATGATATATGCAAGAATCCTTCTCCCTCCAATTTGAAATTGTCTTTTTTGGGTGGTGCTTACACCAAGTACAAAGTTGCACCTCCAAATGCAAGAATGTCTAATTCTATATTGGCCAACTTCATATATGCAAGAATGACTAATTCAACTTCATATAGCTTGGCCAATTTCGTACTATACCATGTGCTCTTAAAAAATACATGGTCATGATACCCTAAACCTAAATCCCAAAAGACTCTATGCTATAAGACCCTATTTTAAACCTATTCTTTTAAGTTCACCAATTGCTAAGATCCTAAATCCCTATTCCATGGTCATAAGTCCTAAACCCAAACAACATACAAAATACTTCACACATTGGTGGCTCACATATTCTTAGGCTCCTGGGCTCATGCTCACGCTCCAAGGTTCATATAAAAGCACTCCCGTTCCAAAAATATTGGGTCAAGAGAATCTTTAACCTGAGTGGGCACAACATTTTCTTCACCTTCAAATTTTTGATTAGCAGATAATATCATCAAATCCCAAATCTCATCCTCACAAGGATTGCATGCATCATTGAGATTGAATCGTGCTATCAAAAGCACGTATTTGTGAACATCAATTGTAAAACCCACACCTTAGTTTCAGCAACAAAAAATCTAATCTGGAAGACATAATTATTACTCAACTATGTATTCCATAAGTTATAATAAAATCCCTCTCACTAGCCAAAGAGTATTTTTTATGCTGTAAGAACTACCTATCTGTGAAATTTCTTCTAATGCATTACTTAACCAGTTAACCTCAATATACACAAAAAACAGATTCAAAATATAAAAAAAAATTGACTACAAAGATCACCTATATCTTTGCTAGCAAAAAGTAAACACCGAAATACTATAGGGAGGTGTGATAAACCAATCTAAAAAATTCATTAGAAGCCTCCTTTTCCATTGACATTTCTGACTTATTTTTTGTAGATGCACTAGAAGAAACCTATGCCGGTTTCATCTAGTGATGCAAAATGGTTTTCTATACTAGTCACTTGCAAAAAAAAAGAACAAATAAAAAAATTTAAAGGGATTCAAACTCATTGGTATGTGGAGCCCTCATCATTTTGTTGATCTTGTTACTCCATGGTGAAAGCCTGACATTTGTATTAGATAAGGCGGACACATGATGAAATTAAACAGTTGCATTTGGTATTGGCCAAAAATATGTTGCAAATTTGCACCTCAATATGCATCAAATAATATAGCCTTTTGGTCATAAAATAATGCTTAAGACTAAATAAAAATGACTACAGTAGTGTATTGTGATAATCAAAGGGACATCACAATGACAAAGATTCTTTATCATCAAACTTGGACAAGACACAAAATATCATTGGATTAAAGTTTAATTGCAAGAGGAATTATATGCAACATAGTTTTTAGACAACAATCAATAGAGAGAACCTTCAATAACCTTTGAATGTAATTATCAAATTGTACTACATATGTAGACTTCACGGACTTATTCATTTATGTTTTCAATGATTTTAGGATGTAGAGCATCAATTATTATGTGCCACTGCACAAATGTGGAGCATTTAATTATAACTTGAAGTGTTTATATAACTTTTGTTGTAAGATGCATTGACAATTCAAAACACCGAGGTATACATAGTGCAAACAATTGTATTGAATTTTATTATTCTATTAGAAAATACTACTGAAAATGCTTTAAGCACTTTATTTTAATTTTATGTAGCTCAAGTTTCAACATGTATTATTGTCATCAAAATTCTAATTGTGACATCTAAAAAAGTGTTATATTTTAAAATCTAGCTCAATGTCACCATGTAGTACAAATACCTTAAAAGTTGAAACTAATGATTGGAGGAGGTATGTTTGCTATGTTATACTTCAATATGATAAAGTGCAATGTATAAAAACCAAAAAATATGTTTTGTAGACAAAAAATGTATTTATATTGATGAATCTATCATAATTTTGAAACATTATTTAATACATAAAGTTCTACAAGAAAACTATTATAACTTCCTATAAAATCATTTGTACATGCATTAGTTCTTCTTGTAACCACATTTCTTTGTCTAGAAGTTTGTGGCATACATTTATAATTCTATTTATTCAAATTTTTTTGTTCTATTTACTTGATATTGAAAAAAATATTGAAATTTTTTTGTGAAGTTCAAAACACCATTTTTTAAGATGTAACCTACTTGTAATCAATAACATCACATACATACTTGCTCCAATTATTAGTTTCAAGATACATGTACTAAATGGTGACATTGTATAAAATTTTAAAATATAACATTTTTTAGATGTCACAATTAGTGTGATGATAGTAATACATGTTGAAACTTGGGCTATATTAAATCACATAAAATTACAATAAAGTGCTTCAAGCATTTGTAGTAGCACTCTCTAATAGAATAATAAATAATACAATTGCTTCTCCTATGCATACCTTGGTATTTCAAACTATAAATGCATTTTACAACAAAACTTAAATAAACACTTCAAGTTATAATTGCATGTTCTACTTTAGTACAATTGCTACATAATAATTGATGAAATCTATGATTTTTAGAATCCAATGTTCTAATGGATGAAGACATCAAAATTAGTGAATAGATGAAAATATAAATTAGAATACAAGTTGTGCTTGACAAATGGGTAGATTACTAGGTTTGTGTCTCACCTCAAAGTGGACCTCCCCATCCACCTTGTGGATGACAAGCAAACAGGCGGCCTACTAGACGTCCCCCCCTCTGTATGTCTACTTATTTGATTGTGCAACCGCCTGCTCATACGTTTGGGCCCAAAGTAAACAACCTTGGTTTGCCTTGCAAATCATAGATCAATTGGGCGGACGGGTGAAGGGGAGGGAAGATGGCCAGATACCTACTATGTGACTATGTGCTAGCAGTCATCTTCTCCTGCAATTTTCAATTGAAATTTTTGGAGTTTTGGGGCGTGTGATATACCATTAGAAAGGTATTTTTAAGACCTTTTCAACGGTTCTTTATGCGCCCCAAATTTTCAAAAATTGATCACGGAAATGGAAAAAGAAGTTGATTGCTAGTGCATAGTGGGCGTCTGCCTAGTTGTCCACCCGTTGGCACATTAGATAGGTAGATGGGAGGTTAGATAGGAAAACAAGAAAATGGCTAGGCAAGTGGGCAAAGAACTTGGTGGATGTTCAATATGCCCTAGCAATCAACTTCTTTTGCCATTTCCGCTATCAATTTTTGAAATTTTGGGGCATGTAATGTATTGTTGGAAACACATTTTAAAGATCTTTTCAATGATATTATAAGCATGAAAACTCTAAAAACTCCAATTGAAAATGGCAAAAGAAATTGACTTCAAGTGTGAAGTGGACGTCTACCCAATTGTCCACTCATTCGCCCTTTCATTTGTCCATCTACCTATTTGCCCTCTCATCTACCTATCTGCCCAATTGTTTGCTTGTCCACCAAGTCATCTATCCGTCCGCGTACATATGCATTCAACCTCCAAGAGAATTCTAAATAGTATGTAGGTCTTCTTGTTGGATCTGATAGACATGAGATTGTGTACCTCATTGTGAGCACCAAATTATCCACCCTTGCTAATTTGAAGACACAACCAGATTCTGGGTTTCGGCTAAGTGACTCCTAGCTTTGGGTGTCTAAGCGTGGTCCATTGTGCCTTCCAAGAAATGGATCTTTTTACTAGTGCCTAAGTAACCCCAAATTTGCAAGATTTGCTTAATCTACTTCCAATGTTTTGGCCGACCAAATGGATGGTCTGCTGTATGATCTAGATGGAACCTAAGACAGGGAAGAATTAACCTAATAAACCTCTAGTTCATCTTTTTCCATTTCTAAAAACATAAAACTCGACCCTATCCGACCTTCCTAGCCAAAGTTATGAGTGGATGAAGTTTGACCGCTATTCGGTTCCTCAAACTTCATCCATCGATTTCATCTATCTCCTTAATTCAAAAAGGTCCGAGATTTTTAGGGATGAGTCAAAAGAATTGATTCTACCTAGATTTGGAGTTGGGCCTTAATCGGGGATTCCTACAAAATTATCATCCAAGCCTTACCTAAACTTCATCTACTAATTTTTCCTAACCTACAATTCAGAATTAACTTTTCTCTTCGGCCCTGGACCTCAATTGGTGGCCTCCTCCTAATATACTTAATTCTTTATCAAATCCAAAGTTAAGCTATTCTTCATCCAATTTGACCCTAATCTTCATTTGGCGATAACTTCTACATTTTTGGCTCAATTTGGGCATGCTTTAGGGTTTTGGAAAGCTATGGCCTTCCTCTTTAAGTTTATGTCCTAGAAAATAACCTTACCTATATTCCTAAGGGTCTGACCTAGGGGTAGGCCTCGGCCAAAGTTAATAATCACTAATTAGGGACCTAGGAAAAGTTTGGAAAGGTTTAACTCATACCTCAGAACTTGAGTCGTTGATCACGCCCACTGGAAGCTCTCCCTCCTCTGCCATGAACTCCTGAGCCGTGATGCAATGAACCACTATTCTAATCATAAGATAATTTAATACAAGGGTTTATTTGTTGGTTTTATCCTATTTCTTTCCTCCTTCCTTCTTTTCTTTTCACTCTATTCTCCCTATGTACTATGGTGGCCTAACTAATCCCACCTCTACCTACAAGGCTATTCCTAAGGACGTGTCATATCATTCTCCAAGTTGAGCTATTTCTTACAACCTACGTTCTTATGTCTCATGCTTAATCTCGTGGGGATCACCTAATTCTAATCTAAGGGCTTAAGTAAGTCTTTGAGGATTTCACCCCTACGTAATCTACTCTTCCTCCTTTCCTTCAAATTGCCTTCCCCGTCGTCATTCTCCATTCTTTCGACCTTCTGCCATCCCAACTTTGTTTGTCTTCCTTGTCCTTGTGTTGGTTGTAGGAGACGGGACGTTGGATTCTCCACTCCGTTTATGGTGTTAGTGCAAGGGCCAATCTTTGCTTCTTTTGCCTCCTCTTCTCCCTTGGACTTTCTAATTTTCCCTTCCCTTCTTTGTCCAGCAGCTACTGTAGAACCTCCTACCCCCAAAGCCCAACATTGTAACCCCGACCCCTCCAGCGTGATACTGTAACTCCAACTCCCCAAAGTCCAGCATTGTAATCTCGAACCCCCTCCAACCAATATTGTAATCCTAAATCCCAACCCGATATTGTAATCCTGACCCCCTAGCCCGATATTGTAACCCGACTCCCCAGGCCCGATATTGTAACCCCCCAACTTCGACGCCGATATTGTAATCCCGACCCCCTCCACCGTCGGCCTTGATCCGCCAACCCACCAGTGGTACTCGACCTCGGCTCTTTCTAGGATATCGGGGTGCTAGTCTGGATAGGGTATTGGTTGCAATTTTTTCTTTGGCAAATTTTGGTGCTACTTCCTATGGGGGGCTTGGGTGGTCATGTCTATGCTAGTAGGTGGTGGATTAGGCTTGTGGAGGTGAAGGCCCCTTCCTATCTCACGCTAGTCACTTCTTACTCTTTTGTTGACTTCTAATTCCTACTTTTTGGGACCTAAACCTTGGTTTGTTCCTGACCCGTTTTGGGAACTAAACCTTGTAGGAAGAGGGCCCACTGGGGCTCATGTTTCTCACATGGGGTGGTTTTAACACACTACTAGGACTTTTTATCCCAAGGGGGTTCAAAACTTTGCTGTCATAATGGGACCTATTAACCCTTACCCTCTCTTAAACCCCTCCAAGGAACACCAAGTTAGTAGTAGGGGGACCAAAAGAGACCTCAACACTCAAAAGACCAGCTACATGAAGTTAGTAACGTGAAGGACTTAAACTAAAGGCCCCCCAAAGCGGCATCGCCAGTCATATGGAGTGTTGCTCTAGGGTTAGTATAATGACGAGACAAAAAGAATGACAACAAAAATCCTTCAAAGGTAACATACACAACATTTAGTAACATGGTATGGTAAAAAGCCTCTAAGCTCAAGCTTGGAAGAGTTAGTACTATACACACTCAAGATGCAAGGGACCCACAAAGACCTCACAAGCTTGAGAAAACAACAACAACAACAACCAAAAGTGCCCCAAAAACACCGTTGCAAGGTTTATGGCTAAAAATGCCACAATTCCAATATAAATTGGACCCAATGGACCCAATTACTCAAAGAGGGGGTGGTGAGAGAGGAGAAGCAGTGCCCTTTTATACTCTTTCTAGGGCACCCACCTCCTTTTGTTCATCTAAATTAACCTCATCTTCTTGGATTTTCATCCAAATTCAAGGTTTTCATCCTACATTGGCCTATTAAGCTAACTTTTGGAGATTAACTCTGAATTGCAAGATAGATTCCGCCGTTTGCTTCAGAAGGACATTTTTAGTCTAAGGGAACCTCCCTCCTTTTCTATCTCCAAAATCGCAACGAAACTTAGTGCCAACTTTACGCCCAAATTGGGAAAAATTCCAACTTTTGGAGGTTGACTTTTCTAGAAAAAATGACTAGCCTAGGCTTCTAAGTAGGTGTGGGGGAGTGAGAAAAGACCTATCTTAGACCCCATTCCACTTTTGTATGCTCCCGCTCCGCCGGTCAACTTCATTGTGGACTTTAAATTCTGTTAATTGTCCGGGAATTTTACAAGTTCGGGTACTTTCGACTATCGAAATGTCTTGAAACTTGTTGGGGTAGCTTACTAACATAAAAGAATATGTAATCATTTTTAGTGAGAATTTACTGCCACCACATAAATTTCTAGGAATTTCCCATCGTAGGTTTAGGCAATTGATTGTACGGAGAGACATCTTCTAACTATCAGAAAATTGTGAAAATTTTTGTGGAACCTCCCATGGAATTCCACAACACATGTATAGGCTCATATTTTTTACTCTACACATCAGCCTAGGGGGGACCAAATCCACCCCCTCATTTAATTATCAATGGCTGGGGAATCTTGCACACCTAAGGAAATCTTCATGAACCGACTTCGCCATTGGTCCCGAGCAAGGTTTTAACCCCAATTCACCCTCCTTAGACTTGAGATTCCTCCATGGTCCTACCTTGGTATTTTTAACACCTAAAGTCCCAAGGCCATTTTTTTTTTTTTTATCAAAAACCACTCAAAATTGCTACTTCTATTGCATTCATCTAAGGAATTAGAAAAAAAATAAATTTTAGAATCTAACCTTAGGATCTTGTACCAAACTTTTCTTGGATCATATAGTGAAAATTTCATGACATTTGACTATGTGGATTGAAAGATATTAGCATTCAAAGTGAAAGAAAATGTTTTTTTTGAAGATGCTCCAATTGCCCACAAAACAAGAAACTCTATATCTTTTACATCACTGATCCAAATGGGATGAATCAAAGCTTCCCATTTAGACAAAAATATAATATACGAGAATAAAATCATTTTTTTTTAAAATTCAATTTTTTACAAATCTTTTTTGCTACCCACTCTCCCCCAATTTGAGGTTATTGTGGCATAACTTTTTCTCTCAAGCTTCTAATTGGAATAAAATTTATATTCCCCAAAAGCTAATAAGTTTTTCTATCTTACGAGAAAGTTTCAAAAAAATTCACTAAAAATTGAGCTCATACTTACAATAAGCAAGCATATTCCATTCCTCCTATCAAAAGACACAATCTAAACTTCACCTAGAGCCCAGCTAGTTGCAATACTCCCAACTCCCTTCAACCCTAATTATCCACCAATACTCTCACTCCTAGTGCAAACCACAATTGAGAAAATAATCTAAATCAAGAATTCCAAAGATTTTGAATCCAAGCTACCAAATGGCTGGAAGAGCAAGAAAACAAATCCAACTTCATGGAAAAGCTAATGGACTTGATGGAATTTTCACACTATAAAAAGAAAGAAAGGACAAAATTCTACATTGAAAAAGAATATTCATGCAAACAAGGGAAGATTGCATTGATTGATACTCATACCAATGCTTGAAAAGGTATGACAACAATCATTATTCCTACACCAAGCCAATTGTGCGGGCCCTTCACATTTTGCAAATTTGCTAATCTTGAGGGGTAGTATACCAAGACCGTGGAAGTGGAAGGCCCCTTAACGGTTGCATTGGAGCTGGTTTGTAATTAGAAATGACAAAGCACTCTCTAAAATGTTGATATTGGGCTTGTTCTAGAAGCATTATAGATGCTCTTAGAGACCATAAAGTAGAGCTCGTGGAACCGAGAAGTGCACAAGATGGAGTCTTCAATCATCTTTAACTTTCCTGGTAGGGTTGAAAGCCCTATGGAAGAAAATCCAAAAGAAAAGTTTGTATAGACAAAATGCTTAACCCTTAACCCTTGAATGCGAGGTTGGTGATTGTGGAAATCAACCATTTTGGACCCATGTGAGTGTGTGACATTATCCACTTTAAAAAAATGAAAAATACTCATTAGGAGTCAAACTACTATAGAAGATCTCCCCTTTCTACTCCAAATTCTGACGATGAATAGTTGCAATTCTATCCTACAAAGGACAAAAACACATCTGTTGTGTTGTTTAGGGGTTAAAGGATGAAGCTCCCATGACTAAGGTAGTCAACAAAACAACTCCAATTATTAGACCAATAGGTGCATTCTATTATTTTATAATAAAAAATGAAGTCATCCATCAGACACAAAACATCCACTTCGACATATAAGGGTTAAACAACCGACATCAGAGAATTTGCACCAATTTGCGTCTCAATGGACCCCCCAAACTGTAAATGTTGTGTGTCAAGGGAGAGTAAGGATGCACTTTGTTACAGGGCCTCCACTGAGAGACTCCTATATCATGAATTCCAATGCAATATTTCAATTACCAATGCTAAACCAAGTCATTACTACCTAGAGCACTCATGTTTGTTGCACTTTCATTGGTTGGAGAGAACATTGAAAACTGTGCTCCTAGTCAGATGAAGCACACTTTAAATATGAGAGGGATGTATAGTCTACAATGTGGCAAGCAATTTTTGGAGATCCCTCTTGTTAAAAAACTGAAATTGGTCAACTCATGGGACGCGGCATCTCCCTAGGGCGGACCACAAATTTTGCCATGATAATGTGGCATGCCTTGGTGGAGATGCTCTAATAATGTTAACCTTAACCCTAAAACATTGGTGGGGACATTGACCTTGGTCCTTGGAACACCTAAAGGACATTTTGTGTCAGACAAGACAGGCCTCATGGATGACAAAGAAAGATTTTTTCATCCAATTTTGGGAAAGTTGATTGGATGAAAAAACATTTCATTCCATTTGTGAAGTTGACCTAAAATTTGTATTTTCACCCAATTTCAATGAAAGGGGTTTGAAATTTCCTCCTTGTGATATATTCCCAACTTTTAAATGGGTGCTCTATGAACCTCCTACCTTAGAAGCAAATATAGAACTAGAAAAGGGCTTCCTAGAGGATTTACTCATATGTACAATGCAACAAAGAAATGCAAGAAATGCAATTACCATGCTGAATGGACAAAGTTCATGATATTATAATGGCCTAAATTTTAAGATGAAGTCAACTTTAATCACTAAAAGGTTCAATGGGTGACTTCATTGTTTCACTATAGAAACATAGAATGTACCCATTGGTCCATTAATCAAACTCTTTTAGTGACTATCTTGGTCATGGGGGACCATGTTCATGCAAGGTTAATGTTCTATTGTTCACTTCATCAATACTATTGGATTGACCTCAAGGTTTTGATTCAATAAAGTCAAGGCAAACCTCTATGCTTTAATACTTTTTTGAGGGTGCCTCACTTGTTTCTAATTATGCTTATCTAAAACTTTGGATATTTTTTAAGGTTACCAATTGCTTTCCTCCAATTCTTATTTGAAATTGGTTATTCAAGTACCAAGTCTATTTAATAGCCTATATTTTTACTTTGTAAAGAATTTTTTAGATTTTATAACCAATTTGTTTCTAATTTCTTCAAATTACAATTGTTTTCTTCCCTAATTCCACTAGCTAACAATGAACTAACTAATGGTTCTCCCCAAGCATTGTACTTATCAACTCATTCATTGAAACACCTGTGTTCACGTCCTTAATTATGTTGTTTCCCAATTTGAGGGTCTGCCCAAAAGTATTTTCAAAGGCTCTTGTGAATGAAATATGATGTATACCAAGATTCCCTGCCCAAATTTCCAATGCAAAATTACACAATTTGGTGCTTAACCCCTTAAAGCCCAAACCTTTCCAACTATGAAAAAAGAATAGAAGCTTATAGTTATCCCCAATGAAACAATTTTTTTTTTCAAAATCTAATCATATAGATGTTTAAAGAGCTTGCTTATTAGTATGCTTGACAATTTTGAGTGCAAAATTACATAGGAATTGTGAGATTATAACAAGAAAAATGTATGTTTTCTATTTTTAGTATGTTGCCCCTCTCCACAATGTTTCAAAAATTTGCATATAAAAATTTTATGGGATTAGAGGTGACATGATTGACTAAAAATTGTATAAGTACACTAAAATGCACTTCCAAAAACCTTAAATTCAAATAAAGAGATATCAAACTCATTACACAATCCACCTTGCAATTGTTGAAACACAATTTTTGTTTATGAATAAAAATCACAAATAACTCCAAATCAACACTTGTATGTTTAAATTTTCAATGGTGAAAATTATGAAAATACTTTACTCTTTCCATTGAGATCATTTCCAAAGCAAATGAATAAGACTAGTACAAATTTGTAGATCTCAAATCAAGTAAAATTAGCAAGCTTTACTCAAAGCTGTGAAATGAAGTATAAATAGCAAGCTTTATTCTTTACTATTGGTACACATATGCCTTTGAAGACCTCATCAAAAATCAAATATTCACTTTTATCAATGAAAAATAAAAGGTTTCAATAGTTAACCTTCAAAACTACCCATCATTTTTTTTTAGAAATGGGTTTGAGCACCAATTTACCCACCCCTTGATAAATGGCGAGCACAACCAGGTTCTGGGGGTTTGGCTAAATGACTCCTACTTTTGGGTGTTTAAGCATGATCCATTGTGCCTTCCAAGAAATGTATCTTTTATAAGTGCCTCAATGTACCCAAATGTACAAGAATCACCAAATCTAACTTCGAATATGACCACGTCAACGTTTGGCCACATGGATGAATCCGCTAAGGTTTTGGGTGTAACTCACGTCAGGGAGTAACTAACCTCAAAACCTTCTAGAGAATTTCCTTTCCTTTCTAAAAACATAAAATTCGACTCTGTCCGACTCTCCTAGCCAAAGTTATGGGCGGATGAAGTTTGATTGCTATTCGGTTCATCAAACTTCATCCACAATTTAAGTCTAGTTACCTAATTTAGAATGACTTGAAATTTCTTTGAGTTGTTCAAGAGACTTATCTCTACCTAATTCTGGAGTTTGGTCCAAATTGGACACTTCAATGAATTTTTCATCCAAACCTATGCTAAACTTCATCCTTCTTTATCTTCTTGGATTTTCAGGTTTTTTCCTAAGTGAGGGGTTCCTATTAGTTCTACTTCACTTCCCCTATAGACCTATGGTCCTAACTTCCTTACTTGACTTTGACCTTCTAAGTTCGTTATTGGTCTTCCTTAGTATTCAAGTTTCCGGTTAACTTCCACATATTTACTATTTTTAGTAACTTTATATTTTCTCCTTGTAGCACCTAACTCTAGCTTTTCATATTGGTAAAACACTTGATAAACTAACATTCCTACTAAGAGTTCTTGATGGATGAACTTTGACCATTGGTTGGTGCTTAGAACTTCATCTACTAATTCCTTCTAGTCTACAATTTGAAATCAAATTTTTCTTTCACTTGTGAACTCTAATTAATATTCCCTCTCTAATTTTTTCAATTTGTTCCCAAATTTTATATCTAACTATTTTTCATCCAATTCAAGTTCTGACCTTCATCAATGATAACTTTCTCGTTTTTACTCTAATTTGGGCGTGCCCTAGGTTTTTGGAAAGCTACAAACCTGAGAACCTCCTCTCTAGGTTTCTAACTCAAAAAATGACCTGACCTCTAGTCTAGGGGGTCTAACTTGGAGATAGGCCTCGACTAGAGTTAGTAATTACTAATTAGGGGGGTTGAAAAGGTTAAGGAGGGTGTTGTTTCATACCTCAGAGCTATTGTCATTGATCATGCCTTCTAGGAGTCCTTCCTCCTCTGCCATGAACTCCCTTGATACAATGCAATGGATTATTGTTTTAATACTATAGTGTGTTAATACAACTATTGGTCTATTTCTTTGGTCCCCTCTTTTTTACTTCCTTCTTGGGTTTTTTTCTTTCTATCCTATTCTTCTTACATCCTAAGGTGGCCCAACTACCCTTGTTTCTACTTACAAGACTAATTAAGAATGCATCCTTTCATCCTACAAGGTTGAACTATCTCTTCGTCTTACGTCTAACTTCATGATAATCACCAAGGTTTCATCCAATGGTCCCAACGAGGTGGGGGGATTCCTCTTCTATCTCATCCCTCTCATTTTCCTAACCTCAAGAAGTCTCCTTCCCTCTCCCAACTCTCCATTCTTCCTATAATGGCATTAGTCTTCACATGATAGATGTTGTCCCTCCTTTCCACTTATTTGGGTTGATGGGGATGGGGAGTTGGCTTCCCTACTTCAATGTTCGTTGTAGGGCAAAGGTCAAATCTTGGTGTAATTTTTCCATCTTCTTTTGTGTGTTTTGAATTCCACCTTGACCCCCTCCCCAACTTTCCCCTTTCCATGTGAAGAGTGATGCCCTTCCTCTTGAACTGCTAACCCCCCCTTCCTTCCAAACTGTTGATCCCTTCCCTAATACTTGGTTTATAGAACCTGCCCCAACTTTGTTATATTGAACCCTCTTTGACCCTACTAATTGAACTCGCTCTTGATACCTGGCTTATAGAACCCTCCTTTGCCCTTGATACCCAGATACACTTGGCTTTCGATTGGTTTGTGGTGTTGGAGTGGGCTAGGTTGGAATGTTGGTCTTCTCTTTCGGTGTTTATTTCTTCCTACCTATGGTTATATCTTTTATGCTAAGAAGAGGGGACAACAAGGGAGGGGGAAAGATATTGATGTATTAGTGGTATGTGTGGCTACATGCGAGGACCACCGGTGGTCTCTCTTTCTTCCACCAATCACCCTTCAAGGTTGACTTAAACTTCTACTTCCACTACAAGAGAAAGGGGTGTTTTAAATATAGTCCTTTAAATAATAACCTATGAAGAGTCTTTTAAGTAAAATTTTAAGAAAAACACAAGTATGGTCCATTGTGCCTTCCTATGTAGGACAATAGTGCAATTGTTCATCCTTCAAATTTTATGAAAAAAGGAGAGATCTTGCACAATAGTTTGACCACCAATGAATTTTTTTTATTTTTTTAAAGGAGATGATGTTATATGATTCTGAATAGGATTATTTCCACCATCACGAATGAGATTGAAAAGTAGTTGATGGATGAAATCATTGTTCATTGTAGAAATAAAGAATGCACCTATTGGTCTAATATTCAAAGTAGTTTTGGTGACTACCTTAGTCATGGGGGGTTGCATCCTATAAAGGTTAAAGAGGGCATGAAATCTTAGTATTTGAAACAACCAAGAAATGATCATTTTAAAATAAGAGCCCAACTATAGGAGGGGGCTCTTATTGCAATCCTCTTCTTCAAACAATCCTATTGGGACCTTTGAAATGGACAATAAGTGGTTCTAAAATGAATTGCCAACAATGTGAGAACATACTTAAAATTTGTTAGGTGTTGATTCGTACTTTGCCAATAGATGGAAAAAGAGTCACGGAGGGGCCATTGCAAATCCAAGGTGTGTCTACTTAATTTTTCAAATTGAGAATTGATTTTCCAATTGCCTTCTTACAAAAGTTAAAAAATATTTAAGGTCTGTTTAAATTTTGTAATGATTGCATTTAGGAACCTTGTGTACTACTTTTTAAATGCCGTAGTGCATGTTTTTCATCAAGCCATATCTTTTTTCAATTTGCATGTGGGAAGGTTTAACAAGACCTATAATAAAATATAGTTGCCTACCACATAATTCTTTGGAAATTCATAAGTAATTCATAAATGCTCCAAAAAATATGAAACCACTTATGTTCGATTCAGCATCAATTTTTCTTCAATGAAAATAAGGGAAGATATTTTTGGGCATCTAGAAACCAAAAAAAAAGGCCCAATGATCCTTAAAGGGACAGTTTACTAGCACACTACCGATACCTTAATCTAATGTAATTGCGACTCCAGTTTTAAAATTGAAAATTTTCTAAAATTATACTCCCTTTGTCCCAAAATGATCTTTCTATTAGATAGAATGTTCTTCATTAAGGTTAAAGAAATATTTTTTCAAAAGAAAATTGAATTGTAAGTAGAGTTCAATGTACTCCTATTATCATTCAAATTTGAGTTTCAAATTAGTTTTGAAACTATGATTTTGAAGCACTTCAAAATTGAATTTTTAAGGCAATTTTAAGGAGCACCACTAGCCAATCATTTTGTCAATTCCCGCATTGTCTCTGTAGTTTTTCTGCCATTCCTAATTTCCCATGCTAGCACTGTCCACATTGGAGTTGCATCATGGCCCACGGCATTACTCTTGTCAACCATTTGTAGGGCTTGAGAGCACTTTCGGAGTTGTTTGCGGAGTTGTTTGCGGAGTTGTTGGGCCATTGGGAGAGATGTTGGTGGAGATTCTCTGCATGCCTTAGATTCGCCTTGAAAACAAGAAGCTCACAAGTCATGCGAGCGGCGAGCCAGCTTCGTTGCACACTCTTTCTCCTCCATAGTTTGAACTAGTAATGTTTACTCAAAGTGAATATTTGCATGTAGATCACCAATTTCATGATATTAGTATTATTAGAGTGCAACACTAGAAAAAAACTGCCTCGTAGTTACATTGAGTTGGCTGATTAGTTTTGTCAATTCTGATAGAAAACAGAAAATCTTCGTTCACAAAAACATAGTTTTTAGAAAACTATGTTTTTGTGAACGAAGATTTTCTGTTTTCTATCAGAATTGACAAAACTAATCAGCCAACTCAATGTAACTACGAGGCAGTTTTCTTCTAGTACAACAATTGAGTATATAGAAATTTGTGAAGAGAATGAGGAATTAAGTGTAACAAAATTTGTAACAAAGCTTTGAAGATAAGAACAAAAGTTGATTTACTTGATAAAATCCTACTCCTTGAAATTGACGTCCAATACCCTAGATTGTACATTCACCTCATAAAACCAAAACTCGAGCAAAATTGGTAGTCAGATACCAAACATAGAAATGTTTGAATGAACATAATTTTTTTTCCCTTGTAAAAGAGGCACAATCTTGAATTGAAAAGTGAAAAAATCACCCCCAAAAGGCTATATTGAGTGGTATTATTAAACCAATTGTCACTAGTGAGTTTAGAGTTCAACAATGATCCATTTGGAATTTTGAAATTTTTTTGAAGGTGATAGCTTAGTACCCCAACACTTTGGCTAACCCAATTGTTGGCTCAGATAGTTACTAGTAGTTCCACTTTCAATTGTTACACCAATGGAAAGAATTGTGAGCCAGTCATTTTAATATCTTTAGTCAGGTGTTACTGGACTACCGCATTCCAAAACTAGGATACATCTAGAGTACAAACCAATTTCGATAGTCCAAGATCTATCTGAGTGGAATGAACTTCAGTGTTTTAGAATGGACTTGAGTATACTAGTGTGCCTTCTACCATTTCCAAAATAAAAATAAAACTTAATTTGAAAATTTGAAAATAATCCCAAAATTCATAACTTTCTTAGTAGAGGGAGTGCAAGGGTTTTGATGTGGTGTTAGAGGTTGTGTTCTTCATACAAATAGAAAACTTTATGCACAAAGGAGTGCAAGGGCTTTATTGTGGTGTGAGAGGTTCTATTCTAGATACAAATAGAAAGTTGTATCCATGAAGGAGTAGAATGGCTTTGTTTCCTAGTGTTTGCATATGTGACATGAAAGTTACATTTTTTCAAAATTCAAAGATATGAAGTAATTTTATTAAAATTTTTAATTTAAAAATAATTTGAAATCCAGAATGTTCACATTGTACATCCAAATGCCTTGAACACAAAGTTTGTACACCTCTTCTTGTGGAAAACTTTTTAATAATACCAAGAATGTGGTTGGGGGGACTCAAGGTTTATTAGATTTCAACATATCAAGCATACAAAGAAACAAAAGAAAACAAAAAAATTAGGAGTGTTGATAATTTAAGGTATAAATCATGCATAGGAAAAAAATGGATGAAACAAAAGAGAAAAAAATTAGATTAATTTTTCAAAAAATAAATGAAATTTGGGCAAAAAAATTAGCCTAACCAAATTTCAATATTCCTCGCCATATTCTGAGAGTATTTCTTTGTCTTCTTCCTTGTATGTTTAGAAAAATGTTGAGTACCTAAAGTGACCAATGGATGACTTCATTGTTCACTGTTGAAATAAAGAATGCACATATTGGTTCAATAATTGAAACATTTTGGTGACTACCTTGGTCATGGGGGTTGTAGCACTATTTATTTCTCTCTTCCATTAGAATGGTTGATTTTTTATTTTTATTTTTTCGTGAAATACATAGACAATTTCCATTGAAGAAAGAATTAGAGGACCAAAACCTTGGTAGTGATATGTACATTTTCCAAAACAATTTCTAAAACTCAAAAGCAACCAAAGGCAAGAGTCTACAAAACAAAACCAATCATCCAAAAGGAAGGAGCCAACGAATGAAGCTAAAATCCAACAAGGAGATGACTGAGAGAAGCAGGGCTGATTTTGAACATAACATCACAACACTTAGTGCACGAAGTTACAGGCTCTTTATCCAATTTCTGCCTCTAGCTCGTCACTTAATGAGTTCAGAAGTTTAGCCCAACCAAAGCTTCACTTCACTGTTTTTGATTCTCCTCCCAGGGATTAATGGCTGTAGAAAAAGTTTACAGGGAATAATCCACCAATGGTCTATTCTTGTCACAAAAAACCAAAATTTAAGTTTTTCATCGAAGGAGATTCATTCCACAAAACCTTCCTCCATGTCATTATAGGAAGATCATTTTGGGACAAAATTTCAAGGCCAACAAGATCATTTTGGGATGGAGGGAGTATATATTGTTGCAATTCAAACTTTGGGCTTAACCAATGTGTACTGATTTTCTAGTTATACAAGGATAATGAAACTTTGTTTGCACCATGTTGTTCCATGCCACCAAGCATTACATACCAATGATAAATCTTCTGATATTTAAGGCACCTTTTTGTATTTGATATGCTTTTTTTTACCTCCTCCTGAATTTCGTCATCAATTTAAATTTTCACAGAAAAATATGGAGTTTTTTTAAGACATAAAAAATATGTGATTTCATCTTGAACAAATAGAAAGAACAAATATCCACTAATATTCAGTGGTAAAACAGAGCAAAAGATATTGAGACTGATAACACGGTCTTAACGAGGGCTGAAAAGGGGCTTGAAAATCCCTCAAAAAATCTCTCAAAAGGACATCAATTCCTGAGAAATTAGACAATCCTGTATTCTCCTTGAAATAACAACTTGAATATGTATGAAGCATATCTCACAAACCAGTAAACCCCCACCTACAATTCCCTGTACAAGGAGCACAACTCCATTCAACACTAACAATGTAAAATCAGACGGGCGAGCAATATGCTCCTCAGCCATAGTATTATCTGTGTACAAAAATATGGACAATTGTAATCGTAATGCTGACACAGGCGTCTACCCAAAGTCTCGGGAATGTTGGAACTACACATGTCTAACTTCAATTCTCAAACCATCGTGCTTGATGCTAATAGTCAACTGCAAGAATAAACAGTATAAGCACCTCATGAAGACGACCTGACCTAAGAAAAATCTAGCCAGGGAGCCTAGATCAAACCCATAGGACATGCGACATAAATGTAGTTTAGCCGAACGCCAGGCCATCCGACACAAATTCTGTGAAGGTAAGGTAAGAATTCTGCAAACATCTCTGTTTGAGCCCAAGGATTAACAGGAAACCTAAACAGAGGGCTGTAGGGAAGAGCATTTGCAAGTCATTTACATCCTAACTATCTTCAACAAGAACAAAGAGACTGGCATGTGGGTGAAGGCCAGCCTCTTTCAGGGTTTGATCCCGCTTCTCAGGTCCATAAACGACGCGAGGAAAGTTCGTCACCAAACTGTATTTGTTAACATCAAGTATCCCCAACGAATCAACATAGTCATAGATTGCAGATACCTTCGTGCTATTCTGGAACCGTCGCTCTTTCCTTTCGCCGGTAGGCATGCGGACCAGAACCTAGCAGACAAATAAGCAGAACAGTAATGAGATCGACAAGAGCACAGATATCACTAGGAATAGAAAAACAAGCCAAAAACAGCCTGCAAATAGTACATTCCTTAACAAAGCAGTCTCTACTACCGAGTTTTATACACGAATGTTTAGAGCAGTTAAGTCCATGCATAGCGAGTTTGAAAAAAAGAGAAAGAGTTCATACTTGAGTAACATCAGGCCCTTTCGCAGGTTCTACACCCAGTGCCATGGCCTTCTCACGTCTTCGTTCCTCCAAGGCTGCCTCTTTTTCTGCAGCCTCTTTAACAGCTAGTGCAGCGGCTTCTTCCTCCTCTCTCTTCCTCTGCTGCGCTTCGACCTCTTCCCTGGCTTTCCGCTCAGCTTCTTCTTGCCTTAACCGCTCCCTCGCCTGACCCGTTTCAGAACCAAGCCCCAACATTATCAGCAAAAGTTTGCAGCAACGGGCTTCATAAAGCAACAGCACATGATTACACAGTACATAGATGTACGTAGTTCCATGAAGTAGACGAACCAAGCCTGGAGGTTTATCCACAAACCAGCTGCACGTACGTGGACAAGATCGACGCAATTAAGTTGGATATCTAAGACTTCCACAAGAGGGAGTAACATACCTGATCTTGTTGCAATGCAGCTTGGTAGGCTGCATCTTGTTCCTCACGCAGACGACGGTTGACTTGTCGCTCCTCTTCCTCAACACGCGATTGCAATAAATATTCACCTTGTTCCTCAACTACTCTCTGCAATGTATTCACCAACTCTTCTGCTGACCTGGGACCCTCCACCTGTTGCAAGTTCAGAATGAAATAGAGCAAAATTGTTCAAAGACAGAGAGGAAAGATTAAAAGTGGCCGAAAAAAAATCATACTTCCAAGAAAATACGGTGTATCAAAAGTCCAAGCATGCTCAACAATTAAACGAGCTACCCAGCTTCCAGGTGAGCTGAATTTACGTTTCCCTCTAGAACTACGGCCATTCAAGTGATATCCCATATAAGTCTGCCGTTGTCAACGCCAGAGCCTTACGAAAATGCCCAAAGAATGGAGAAATATGAATTGACAGTTCTCTAACCCCTTCTTCACGAATTGTAGCCGAAACAAAAGCGCTGGAGTATACACTAATCCCATGTGTTTCCTGACTCAGGATTCCATGGACTGGCAACCTGGATGCAGAACTAACCAACACAATATGCTCACCAAACGTTTATTACTAAATGTAAATCGAAGCATCCATCACAGCAGAAATCATGTATTGAACCAAGTCCAGAGCCGAACCTGCTGCAGAAGAGCTATTCGCTGGTTGTTTGAACCCATCACAATAGCACAGAATGGATAAGTAGAGGCCTTAAGGCTATTGCTCATTTGGAATCCCTCGCTTGTTCGCACGTCCCCGCCCCAAGCCACAAAATTTTCGTTCACAAATTGAACAACAGCCTCCGAACACAACGTCCTCTCACAAAACAAGGGCGTGTTCGCATGCTCAGGAGAGTGCAAATATACAAATAGGAATTTAAACTGCTGGCCAGCATGACGCAAAGCCTCCATAAAACTGGTCCTCTGGAAATCAGGATGAAAATCTCCGTACTCTTGCTCAAAATTCCGCAAAAATCCTTCAGCTTCAGAGGTTCCAGATGGAACCGGTGAGCCCTCATCCCCACGCCGCTCCGGCCCATTAAACCCCAACGCTCCCAGTCCAAAATTAACCACCCCTCCTGCAATCCACATTCCAAGACCTACAGCACCGTATACGAGATTGAAACTGCCTCGTAAAATTGAGAAGGGCAGAGTAACCACTCTCCACACAACATTAGGTCCTGGCCGGTTGCGAACAATGGGTAGTGTGCCATGAGACGCCCCAAGCCTGTCAAAAGTCGGAACAGGGCCCTGGTATCTGTCAAAATTTGATCTCGATGCCTGTGATCCAAATACTTCCGAGGGTCCGTAATGAGCTGGGCTCACAGAGACTGGTCCAACTCCCCTTTCTAGCAGACCAGTAGTCTCGTCTGGGAGACTTTCCCAATCACTGGAGGTTCCTCCGCCAATGTTTGGCTTAGAACCTGCATCTCCCTGCAAAGAGAGAGACCAGCAACGCCAATTAGGAGGAGACAGTAAGACACATTTATAAACCTCGCACAAAATCAGTTCATCCTGCATAGAATCACCCCGAATTTGAGTATTCTGTTTTGACCAAGAGAGTATACGAAGGGAAAAAACAGGGCAAGAAGAGAAGAGTTTCGAAAAACACGGCTATAAAACCGGAAAAAATTACTCAGTGTACACATTTTTGATAGACAAGACCAGAATAAGAGCTCATGAAGAAGCCCAGGAGCCGTGAGGGTCATCAGTAAGTAACAGTCTACAAATCTTCGGAAATACGAAGGTAAAATAACACTGCAATTCTCAAATACCACGGCAAGTAATCATCATACCCTGCCGCCGACTACGGAGCAACCAGAGTGATTATTCCATGTCGGGAAAAAATTTCACCCAAGCTACTAAACTAACCCTAAATAACAGAGCCTACATGCAAAGTACACCGACGTACCAGATAAATGAGAAAGAGAGACAGGCATCATCTACTCTGCACAAGTGTGCGCTAGAATGAGCTCAAAGAATTATACCAGTAGCAAGGCTAATCTCAGCCTCATACAAAGACAACGAGGGGTCAAAATTTGATTGTAAGAATCAGTGGTGAGAGATCGTCTGAGACATCGAGAAGTTTCCAAGCAATTAAGGGACAAACCACAGAGACAACCACACCCCGACAACATTCAAGAGGCATACTCACACCGCCATGCAACTACACCTTGCAGCAAAGCATTCGAAAATTAGCGAAAATGGCCGAGACAAGACTTACAGATTTATCCATCAGAGTGCCGACCGCCGCACCAAGATCCCATTGATGAGCATCAAGAATCTGCTCCGCAAGCAACGGATCGTCCACCCCAGTCACATCCTGGAAGTATTGCACCTTATCGCTTTGTCCCGAGCCCCCCGAAGCGGAATCCGCCATCGCTGCTGCTGCTCCTGCTCCTCGACTGTGATTCCAGTTTCAAAGCCCTAGCAAGTGCGATCACTCCGTCGGCAGCTGATGAACCTCCTCAAAGATGCACCAAATTCGGGCAAACTCTCATAAAAACTACGAGAATTCTTAAATTGCTTCCACACAATCCTCGACAGGCTACAGGACAGCGAAATTCCTGCCACATTGGCTTGTCAGAGCAAATTGAGCACTGCAGCGAAACCCTAGAAAGGAGGAGCGTGGAAGGAAAACAAAGATGGTAGCTCATCAGTCGCTTGGTCTATGCAGTGTCACGGTCATGAGCGATGGTATGTCCTATACCCATGAGCTCTACTGTATCATGTGTACCTCGGTCGTAGGGAATTTTATGCCCTTAGACCGTGCCTGCATCGCGCCACAACGCGCGCGGTCAACCGAGCGCCACACCGTACCGGGGTCCGTCCTGTAACCTTACCATATGTGCAGTAGTGAGTAGTCCTTGTCATGAATGGATGATAACATATGTTGTTCTTTCGATGAATAGTAGAAGAGTGATGATTGAAAAAAATAGTATTACCCCAGATTACCACCAATGTTTCAATTTCGTCTTTCCTGTGAATGGCTCAAGAATTTTTGAAGAATCAAGTACACCTTTGTGGGTATCAGCATTGAAGACTATCTTATTGAATTTCGTGCAAAGCATATCTTTTTTGTAGACTTTTAGGTCACTCTTAGCATATGGTAGAAGAAGTGGTTACAAACTAAAGGTGCATAACCCCTAAATGCCCAAGGCACTATATTCTGGTGTTTGGAAAACTTTGAAGTTAAGTAGAACCCAACCAAATTGCTATTATTATTGGTTTATATTTTTGGAGAACCCTTTTTAAAGTCTAGTTTTAGGATCAAAAAGAAGATCTTAAAAATGAAGTATTATGATTTTTCTATTCTAGATTTTGTGCAAGGATGCTCATTGCAATCTTGACTTCATGTAGTGTTGAGGGCTCTTGGAAATGAGCCTCAAATACACTAGATCTTGGAGGGAAAATCACATTAGAAATTCATTTAAAAAAAAATCAAAGAATAGAATTGGAAAAAACGTAAATTGATTGGGGTTTTGCATGCTAAGTCCTATGACCTCATATTTTTTTAGTGACCAAATTTTTAGAATTGATATGCAAAAAAAAGAATTGAAAATTTTTCATACTTTTAATACCCTCGTGATCAAACATTATAATCTTTCAATCCATTAGTAATATTTTTATGTTTTTCTTTTCCTATGTGATCTCTAACATGTCTAGTTTGAATTTGTACAATTACAATTCAAAAGAAATTGGTATAACTTATGAAATTGTGGACTTTTTGTTCAATTTAGAACAAATTTCAAGAAGCTCTTAATAGGCCTTGGGCATTTAGGGGATAAAGAGGAACATAATATTCATTTTCAACAAATTTGTAGACTTCATCAACTCTAGTAGTCCATGTTCAGAGCCATTGCCACAGTATCTAATTAAATAAAAGTAAAAGTATTTTTCTGACACCATAGGTCCAAACAAAGCCCATGCACCCCTCTTTGCAAAGGGCTTTCCTACCTTACTAAAAATAAGACCGGGGAATGCACGGTCCCAGAGATCTCACCATAACAAACAAAACAAAACAAAATAAATAACCTCGTTTAAAGTATAGACTAGTAAGCCTTATCTTGTGGCCGCAATGAAAATAAAAGTAAAAATCATTTTTTCATTTTTTCATTCATAAAAAAATTAAAATTAAATATCTTTTCTATTATTTGTCAAAACGCCACAAAACAAAGACTATGCATCCCTCCACGTCAGGGGCTTTCCAGTGTTACTAAGGTTGCAACGAGAAGATGCATGGTTCCAAATATCTCAATGTAACAAAACAAAACAAAAACAAAAAACAACGTAACTTAAGATATGGATAGATTCTTTAGTTATTGATAATGTGTCAACTTTTCAATATTTCAAGATGAATCTACGATCTTAAAAAAGAATGATTTAATAATTTGACACTTCCTAATGCTTTCAATAATTTTATTTGAAGATTGTTTTTTGTCGTTCACATCATGTTTATTAGTAGACAATGCTAATTTTAGAGTTTTCTGATTGTTCTTCATTTTAAAAATGAATCAAATATATTATACATTGTCTTTAATAGTAATATTATTTTCTTCATACATTATTATTTCAAAAAATTATTAGTATTGAAACAAATACCATCTCAATTCTATCAAATATTAATATTGTGTAAAACAAATAATTTTTTGGAATGTTATAATACCAAAAACTCCCCAACCTTTGTCCAAAAACATACCTTTAATAAATTGAGATAATTATTAGATATTCATTTAGAACATTCAATCCTCGGTTCAACTCTATGAAGTTGGAAAGTAATCCAATAGAACTTTGGCCTCTTATAACTTTTCATATAATTCTTGAATGACATTCTTGGGTGCCACCTAATCATTGGGATGTTTTATAATTGCCACCAAACTAAGTAAATATAAAATTCAATTCTCTTATAAGTGAATTGGGGCCATCATTGAGATCTTAAGCAATGAGAGTGTTCATTTTTATTTTTATTTTTTTGGCTTGGACACAAGTTTAAAACACCCCTCAATTGCACTTTACTTATGTAGTAGGAATAAGCAATTAGTGTCTTTTTTAATTGATGAAAATGAAGAAAAAAAGGTCAAAATTTTAGGAAGACTTTTATTTTTAATATAAATATTAGAATAAATAAAATAATAATTAGAATAGGTACATGAAAAGCTAGTTGATTGCTAGTGATGAAGGATAATTGATGGGAAAGATGGAAAAGTCAAAATAGAAACAAAAAATATCATCCAATTTTAACGTTCATTCTAAATTGCACTTGAATTCTCATTCACCTTCACTAGAAGAAATTCTCATTAATTGAGTTGATGTGTTTTATTTAGAAAACACAAAATTGTGTTGGGAAATATGCAGTTTTGCAGTTTTGCAGTCAAAAAACTGCAAAATTGTGTTTTTCCCAACACAGTTTTGTGTTTTCTAAATAAAACACATCAACTCAATTAATGAGAATTTCTTCTAGTGCTTCTAGTAGTGTTGTTTGGAATGACATTGGGATGTCTAATTCTATGCAATTTAATCACATTGTGTTGTGCTTCTCCTCAATTGCAGTTTAGATTGATTTTCACCTTTACAAACCCAAGCTATGTAGAATAATAAAAAAAATTGCACTACTTGAGATGCAAAAGGTTTGTTGACATTTTAGTTTCAAATTTTCTTGAAAAATATTGGTCTATAAAGTAGTAGATTTAAATGGATGAATATGATTCATTGATCACATTTTACAAATTATATTTAAGAGTCATGATTAAATCATTATTCTAAGTTTCATTTTGTAGTACATCTTCAAAATTTTGGAAATTTGGACATCTTGTTGGACCTTGAAGGTTTAACTTGCCTACAAGTATGCTTTGATGTCAATCTAAAAATAAGTACATTGAATACAAATTTTATATGCAGTTGAGAACAAGCATAAACCCTATGAGAGGCTCAAATCTTGTAGCATTGCCTTGCTTTGGGTGTAATATCTTCATGTCCTGTGCTGCAATGTCATCATGCACATCAACTACTTGGTAAGAAGCTATATCTTTGTAGCAATGACTTGCATTTGGTGTAACTTCCTATTCAAACACCATCATGCATATGGACTACCCTATGAGAGGCTATGTCTTTGTAGCAATGACGTGCATTGGGTGAAATGTCCTATTCAAACACCATTGTGCATATGGACTACCCTGTAAGAGGCTATGTCTTTGTAGCAATGACTTGCATTGGGTGAAATGTCCTATTCAAATACCATCGTGCATATGGACTACCCTATGAGAGGCTATGTCTTTGTAGCAATGACTTGCATTGGGTGAAATGTCCTATTCGAATGACATCATGCACATCCACTATATTTGTAGGTTTTTTGTAGAATAGGCTATTTGGCTTGCTTTTAGACTTCTGTCCTACTCAAACTTATTTTTATAGTAGATATATGTAGCTTTTAATACAAAGACTTCACCCCTTTGGTGAGCCCTTTGGTCCAAAGCCAATAATATTGAGAAGGGGCCAAATGTATGTGGACACTTTGAAAATATCTCTTGAGGGAGACTAAAACAATCAATCTTAGTGGCATCCAGTCATGGCTAATAAAGAAATTTGCTCCATAATAATTGATCCCACATAAGACCAAGTTCAATATTCGAGGCAATTGTATCATTGCTTCATTAAGTAGTCAAAAGAGTCTTATAACCCACAACCCTTATCGTCTTTCTAAACCATTCAATCAACCAATAGAAAAGTATTAGATATATACACCCATTATCATCACGAACCAATATAAGAAACCTACATTCAGACCAAAAAACATTACAACAAATTAGATATTGATGTCTTTAGATGTACACAAATTAATTGAAACATGAGAGTTTAGCAAAGCATATATTAACCCTATGAACAAAATTTTTATAGTTTCATAACTTATTTAGATGGTGTACATATAATATATGCTCTAAAAGTGTGTTGGAATCATTTATTTTTCAATAAGATTCAATAAAATTAATTTATATTAATAATAAATATGCTTATTTGCTTTTAGCATCCATTATTTGTGCATTCACCTTATAGCATGTAATCCTTATCTTCTTTCTAAACCCTTAAATCCATCCAAAGTATAGGTATAAATGTCTACAATTAACTCTTACATAAGGTAGAACTCCCAATTTTCAAAACCCTCTCTATTCTTGAGCCTTACTTTTTGATTTGAAATTGATTTGTTTATAACCCAATTTCAATGAAGTCTACTCATATTTTAAGATATTGATGGATTTTCATCTCTAGGGTTCCTACTTTGAGAAGAACAATTCCAAGTACGTGTCTAGGGACACTAATATGTATCTACTACCCTTTTCACTTCAAATGCTCATAGAAAATATAAAAAACAATTTTATGATAATTTTTTTCGTTGGGGTTTTCTTCAAGAGGCTAATCAATACCAATTTATCACTTATGACTCTTGAGAACAAAAGAGGGTGATTTTTTAAAGGGTTGGGAATAGATTCACTTACCTTGTTTGCACTATTTTTCACCAGTTGGCTATAGTCAAAAGATGTTGTCTACTGTTTTTTAAAGGAAATTTTCATTTTAGGGGGGCAAAGTAGCCAAACTTTACTACTCTGGAGTACTACATTTTCAGACCAATACTCAAATTTTACCTAAGTATCACCTACCTTTGATATGGATATCACAAAAGTATTATATAAGGATTGCAGAAATACCTGGCCACTTCCCAAAATGATAAAAAAAAACACCCCACTGCTTGCCATTATGTGCAGCCTCTGCAGGATTATGAAAGCTTAAGTTATCACACAAATGATAGTTTTGCATGCCACAAGACCGAGTCTTCCAACCGGATCCAATTCCCAATGTCATCACCCCTGCGAATGATTCCTTTAGTACAGTAACAAGTACACTACACAGGGAGTTCCAGAAAAATCGGACACGCATTCCACCGCTGATCGGTGGACTTCACCGGGCCCGACTCCACAGGGAAGCCTGCCTGATTCCTTGATTCAGAGACAGTCTGCATTCTGCGGCTCACGGACCTCTCTCAACAAACACGACTGATGACTCACTTCCCAAAGCTTACCATATACAGTATATAATGCTCAGAATTCCACACAAATAGTTGCTTCTAGCTCTTGCACTTGTAAAACTGAAGTTACTCGGATATATATCGCAGCTCACCTGCATTCGTGCGTGGAGCTTCTTACCGACCATTTAGCTGAGTCAGTGTGTGGCATCGAGCGCCTTTCATCATTTCAGCTTCTGGTCTTGGTTCTCCAAGTTCTAAAGATTTGTAGCTGTTGTCTGTCCATGGGATAGCAAGAAAAACACGTACGAATTTCCACAGCAGGTATGATTTCCGTAACGTCCAGATATGATTTCCTTAAATAACATGGGCAAATTTCCATAACATTTTGTATTTCCTTAACGCCGTATATATATATATATATATATGATTTCCATAACTTGCGCATGCATGTACTGTCTGGGTTCTTTGAACTGGAGCTTTACTAGTTCATCAATCATCTTGCATCTTCTTCTTGGGATTCGATTACGTAGGTGACGTACAACACTATTCACGAGTCTAGCGGTGCTTGATAAGGAGTCCATGTTTGGAACCTTCCCACTCTAAGTAGACCGAGAGTGCTTTGGCGATGTGCAGGAGCTCATCAGTACAATTGCGAGGACACCCAACAACAACGCGGCTAGCAGCGAGAGCGTCACCGACTGGAAATGGCAGTAGTGCAGGGTTGTTGTGATTCCTAACCACTATTAATTGACTAGAGCGGAGCTTGCCAGAACGAAAGGTTAGCTCGATCAGAAACTGGAAATTTGGGAACTAGAACTCGGTTTACGTCCAGTTAGTGTCAGCTATTGCTTTACAGCAGGTTCCGCAACTGTCTTACATCCCCTTCTTGGGAATCTCTTACCTTGGTGACAACTCTATTCACGAGTCTGTGCTTGATAGGGAGCCCATCTTTGGAACCTTCCCACTCTAAGTAGACCGAGAGTGCTTTGGCGATGTGCAGGAGCTCATCAGTACAATTGCGGGGACACCCAACAACAACGAGGCTAGCAGCGAGGCGCCACCGACACGACATGGCTGTACAGTGCAGGGGTGTTGTGATACCAAACCATCTTTGATTGATTGATTAGCGCGGAGAGTGGCAGAACAAAAGGTTAGATCGATCAGAAACTGAAAATTTGGGAACTAGAACTCTGTTTACGTCTAGTTAGTGCCAACAATTGTTTTACAAGTTCCTCAATTGTCTTGCATCCCCTTCTTGGGAATCTCTTACCTTGGTGACAACACTATTCATGAGCCTGTGCTTGATAAGGAGCCTATCTTGAATCCCTACCACTCTAATCAAGTAGACAGACTGAGAGTACTTTGGTGATGTGCAGGAGCTCATCCCTGCAATTACGGTGACACCCAACAATTACGAGGGCGTCACCGACAGGCCATGGCACTGCAGGGGGTGAACATTGTTCAGCTTTGATTGTTTAGCTTGAATCTTTTCAGAGCTAGAGGTTTGATTGATCGATAATTTCCGAAGTGAGGAGCCATGGGGAACTGTTTTCAGCGATGTTTCGAAGAGGATTCGGATTCGGAGTATGTAGGGCACGGCCATGGCGGACACAAAACTGGTGGCGCAGGGCCCATTGCGTACAATGTTTTGGGGTTTACGGCAGTGGCTCGAGATTTATATGAGTTCGAAACCACGAACAAGGTGTGCTTCTCTCTTTTATATGAATTTCGAAATGCTGGTGAGATTCTTCCTCTTCTGTGGAGGGGCTTGTTGACGATGGGGGAATTGTATGGGTCGCAGGTGCCAGAACTATTGGGACACTATGTTTCAGCATCCAAGGCTTCACAGAGAATTTGGTAAGCTTGAAACAGTGCACTATCTCAAGCTGAGGAAAGATTTTAGTTTATGTGCCTTTTTCTCCTAATTCCTGATCCTCATTTGATGAAGTTGAGGTAAATATTATTTTCTTAGAAAGATATAAGTAAGAACGTGAGAAACTCCAAAAAGGGATTTAGGGCTAAAGGGTTGGGATCCCGGATTTTAGCCTTTGGCATATCTGGTCCCTGTATTCGGTCCCTGAGTTCCACTCAGTTCACAAAGTAGGTGACCATTTAAATAAGTGTCGTTTCTTCTAGCTACCCAAAGCATGTGCATTTTGGTAAGTCAGCGGATGTGGCGAGTATGTTTAGTAAGCAAGTGACACTTGCTTTTGGTAGCTACAATAAAAATACCGATTTATGACAAGAACTTGATCATACATTTGTGTCAAAGAGTTTTTTTGTTTGTCACATAGTTTATACTGCGTGCAAGAAATGGTCTATGTGGTATTAACACTTGCTAGTGGCTCTTCACTCTAACCAATCTTGCTCATGGACAAAATTTTAGCCCTTCTTTGTTGTAGATGCAAAGTTGAGCATGCAATATGCTGAGCTATGTAGCGCACTAATGTAGCTGTAGCTGTTCGACAGTGTCCAACATAGCTTCCCCACATGGATCGACACTCTGGCATCTGGCTATATCTAAAAGCCATGCTAATCTCTGTTGAACCACCGTGTCCGTGTGATTTCGAATGTACAGTACACTGGTCACTGATCACGCAAACCCAGAGTTCTGCACGGGTTGTGCAAGTTACAGTGAATGCAAGGAATTAAAGTCTCAAGGGCCAAATGACTACAAAATTACTTCGAATGATGAGTCTAGGGGCTTTCAGACTTTGGGATTTGTAGGTTTGTTACCCTATTGGTACAAAATCATTCTTCTTTCCTCGAACTCAAGTGTGAACCCTTTGGTAGAGTTTTGGAATTCGATTCTGAAACTTCCATACTTCTGCAGGCCAGCTCTGATTTTTGTGTCGTTGTAAAGGTTTGAGAAGCTTTTGGCTGCATGGAAAAGGGCAAATCCAGCTCCAGCATCTGCCGAAGCGGTGGCTGTTTTGGTTATCCAGACGTTGCGAGGCTACCGTGGCATCGAGGTATCACGTTCTTAGGTTTTGACCTTTGGAGTTGAATTTCAGTTTGTTCTGTTTACAGGGAGACTTAGAATGATGCAAGCTAGGGAGAGTGGGTGATCTAAGGCTTCATTGCTCTGTAGACAAGTTAAAATACTGTGATGAAAGCTATCTGTAAGGCATCAAAACTGCTCAGCCTGTTCCTTTTCGGGATTTTCCCAATGCAACAGCCCAGTTTGTGGGGTTCATTCGGAGTTTCTCCTGGTCTGCCCCACAGAGGAGCCTTTGTGTGTGATTTGCTTTGAGATTCTAAATCCTTGTATAGTCTCATATTTCGGAAGGGAGGAATCACATGAGAAGCGTTGAAATTTCTGTAAACCCATTAATTCCAAATTTGTGAAAGCTAGATTTCGCCACCTCTACTCTTGAAAAATTGAATTTCAATGAGTGCTTTGAAAACACAAGGGGGTGCACTTGAGCAGGTCATGCCCCCAATTTTAAAGAGGGATTTCAATGAAAAATTTAACCGTTCTTATTGAGATTTTACTTCACTTTCTTTTGACTTGCCCTACTCATGTGAATATTTTCTATTGCAGGATTTGTTGAGCTATTATCACCTCCCATGGCCATACGTGCCGCCTGAAGTTACAAAGCCTAAAGTGACAAAGCCTGAAGTTACAAAGCCTGAAGCTAGTGGAAAATGGCTGGTTGAACCCGCAGCTGCTAAAGATATACAATTTGAAATTCACACATTGCCGGTATGCTTTCATGGTTTCATGGAACACCGTTCTCGTTAAAAGTACACATCCAATGATTAATCAAAATTTCCTCGGATTGTACTACTGTATATCCTAGGTTTACACCAAAACTGGTATGTACAGTGCGATAGAGCTATGGACAACCTTTATCTAAGTGAGCTCTTAAAAAGGGGTCTCTTGTGTTCTTGTGTCACTCTTTGCTGTCTTGTAGACTTTGATGTGGGACATTGAATGGGCACTCGTAATGTTTGGCGAATAGTAATGAACTGGAGTTAAATATCTTCTGTGTGAGCTCATACAAGCATAGGTATGCATCAGAAGTGTGCACTGCTGTTGGGAGTGCATTAAAGTTCTGAATAAACACCTTTACTTTTGTGTATCTGAAAAGCTGTGACCTAAGTTTAAATTGACCTATGTCGGCCTGACCTTTCTCCTCAGGTCAAGTGGAACCAAAATGATGGGGACGGAGATGGTTTGACAGTATTTGTACATGTCGGTGAGGATGCTAGAGAGGCGAAAAATGTGCCTAAAGAGATCGAGGATGCTGCGAAGAGCAGAGAAATAGCCCGGACTTGGAAAAATTCCCACGATGAAATCGCTCTACGAAAAAAAATCGAGGCTGGAAATTACAAGTCTGTCTTCGCTGCCTATTTCTTTACCCACGAAAGGGTGAAGAGTCTCAAGTTGGAGACTTTAATTTCTTTCATTTTTATCTAGGTTTTGACCAACGCACGCAATATTGTTCTCTGATATAGAAATTAGTCCCTTTCTGCAATGTACTTTTCCCAATGTGATCAATCGAATTAGTCGTTTTCAAAGACACTAATTGAGGAATTTGAGTGGTGCTTCTCAGGGTGTTTGATGGGAAGAATGGTCAAGCTTCTTGCCTAGCGCACAAATATAAAATCCGCTTGAGGTACATAACCCTCTGCAGTCCCTTTCATTTACACATGGTGTAACTTAATGAGGTTGGAAAGAAAGATGAAGGTTTAGAGTCATAACTCCATCTGCTGCGCTGGCACTGTTTGTGAGAGCCATAGGTTTGCAGATTTTGATGGTCTTGATCTAAGGTAAGCACACCTAATTCAACCCCTACCGAATTGCATCATAATCTAAACCCCATCTTCATTCAGAACCCAAATCTAGGGTTATCATTCTTCTCTTATTTATGTGACACAAATCTCATAAGACAAGGGTGACTATCTTGAATTTAGGGTTTGAAATGAAGACAAGGTATGCATTGTGACATAATTAGGTGGGAATTGCAATTAGTGCAGTCTCCTTAGTGTAGAGAGAGGGTTATGTCCAATAAGGCCTAACGGCCCTCGACTGGTTATCTACACTTCTTAAACCCCCAATCTCACCAAATCAATTGTAGAAATTTGGAAGTTTTTTTTGGTATTCCTTAGTGGTTGCTGTGTCATTGTGATCAATTCATTCTCACTTCACGTCATGTTCATCTTCCGTAGGGGTGTGGATGCACCAGAGATTGGTCAAGCTTTTGGCGATGAAGCGCGGGATATCCTCAGGGATCTCGTGAAGGATCAACCGCTTGTGATTCGTGTGTATGATACAGACAAATACAATAGATCAGTTGGAGATGTTTATTGCCGTGGAGTATGCATTCAGGTACTATTCGTATTGATAATTGTGTTCATGTACTTGTATTTTGAATTTCTCTTTATCAAAATTCATTTCTTGTCATGTCTGCTCTGAATGAATGATGTAACTGAAGTTTTAGTAAAATCCATTGATTTCAGTTTCTCATGATTCATAAGTATGCCTCCCTTCGATCATAGTGTTCATAAACAGGCTTCTCGATCAATGACATACAAGAAGCCGTCCCAATACTTTGAACATATTGATAGTCAGAAAAACATGTCCTCCATGATGTTCTGAAATTTTCAATTTTACTAAACCCCTTGATACTTGCATTTCAAAGAAAGAAAAAGGAGAAGATTGTGAAAATTTGGGGTTGTGTTATTGGTCAACGTTGTTGAAAGTATGGGTTGAACCATTTGTCTGAGTTCCCAACGACACGAGCACTGCTCAATTGACAGTGTGTTTTGGAATTTGGGTCAATTTTCCAGGAGGAGCTTCTGAAGAAGGGCTCGGTGTGGCATTACAAGTTCCATGATAAACGTCGAAAATTTGCAGAGGTAAAGTTGCCTCAGAAACTGGATTACAAGCCGCAGGTTGGACTGCGCAGTACTACGTTGTCAAGTAACTCTCTGGACTGGATATAATTCACAGGGAGATCGGGAGGGCGTCACTCGCTGGGGTCTAATTTCCACATGTAACTATACCCCCCCCACCCACCCCTTGACTTTCTAATAACAAAAAGTGTAAGGGGGATATAGTTACATGTGAAAATTAGACCCCCGGGTGTAACGCCCTCCCGATCTCCCTGTGTAATTTACTGTACGTGCACATAGTTAAGGTTCATCGGACAAGAACTCTTGAATTGGTAATCTGAACTGAGGTGTTCCTTTGTCAAATGAATCACAACTTGCCACATTTGTGAAACTTGTTTGCATTGGGCTTATGGGAACACAATGCTACGTTGTGATTTTGAGGCATCTATGCTTTGTTCTAGTTGGTACGAGCGAAGAGGATTATATCTCATACAGCAAGTAGACATCTGCGATTCTACTGAAAACTTGGCAGTGTGACTAATAATGCTTTGGACCCTCATATCTTGGATCCGGAGCAGTGCACTACAACTTTTCAGCTACACTTCTTGTTCCCAAAAGGATAAGAAAAGAGTCTGACTAACTTAGTTTGTCTTTGCCTGTGACCCAAAATTTAACAAACAGAAGTTCACAGAAATTGACTTTGTAGGTTCTCAAACTTTCGACTTACCGTAGTTGGAAGGAGACTAGAAAATGACAACTTACTGACAGCATGGTGATTTGGTAGTTTGATTTCAAATCAAGAAATGGAACTACAATCGTTAAATAATGGCTCCCGAAATGATGAAGTTCTGTTTGTATCCAATTGAAAGATTTGTTCTCACTGACAGTTCTGCCTTGACTGTTGGGTTTGAATGTGTACTTGATCAGTTGGAGAGAGCTGCCAAAGCTGCTCGCCTTGGCTTATGGGCACACCCAAACCCTGAGGCGCCCTGGAATTGGAGGAGAAGGCAAAGGAGACTCGACAAGAAGAACGGGAGGTCCTTCGGGAAGAAGAGAGGTGCCTAGAAAATCTAGAATAGCTTCTCTTTCGTTTGTTCCGATGATGCACACAATATTGTACTGTACATAAGACCAAACATCGCCGTGACGGTACCTACTGTACCATTGTCAAGTTGCTTCTTCTTGCATGAACTCGAAGTGTGCCGGAGAATACACTCAAACTTCCTTAATCCCTCAAGGCCCAAGCAGTTTCTGTACTTTTTCATGAGTTTGAACTTTGATTGATAGTATGCATTGTACATCAAGCTTATTACATGATGTCAATTGTACTTTTGAACTTCCGTGTTCAATATGAACATCATAATATGAAATTCACGGAGGTATACTTCTTAGAATGTAGGGAAATGAAGTTATAACTTTCACCTGTAGAACACGTGAGAGGCCCAAAACAGGCTCCTTGGGCCTTGAGGGGTTAATGTAACTCCTTGGAAGACGTACGTAGAGGCCAAATAGTTTGAATTTAATGTAACCCCTTGGCAGGTGGTCATAGTAGAGGTCAAATAAGTGTGCTCCAGTCAATAATATTGTGGCAAGTGGGTCAAGATATTCTGGAATGTCATTGAAGAGTGTCATTGAAGAGAGGGTCAGATTAACACCTTATGACCCAAGAGACCATTTTCAGATCGCTACCCCTCTCTTTCGAGCTGCCTATTTTCAAACTTTGAGTCTTTTTTTCAATAAAATCACTACTTGGAAATATACTGCATTATGAATCAGATGATGGTAGTTTCATCAAATTCTGAGTGCACCTTGTAGAATTTTAAAAAGTTGAGTGGTATAGTGTAGTTCATGGCTCATTTGGGGAGGTTTAGTATGGTTATGGACAAAAAAGAGTCACCCAACCAATGTGATTGTTGCCCACCTCAAAAAGGACAAATTCAATTAAAGAGATCAAGGACAAGAAAAATGTGTCCATTCTTGTTTTTCATACAAACACTATTCTCATTTTAGTGCCTACTGTGCATTGCGAGCTCCACCCAAAATTGCAAAACAACTAGAATGTTGTGAAATTTTAGATGAGCATTTGCAACTCTCTTGTCTTTTACTAAGCACAAAAGGTCATCATTTCAAAATATTTTTACTAAGATATGCTCTTTCAAAGTGCAATGCCATGTATTTCCTTTCCATTGACCCAAATAAAATTTCAATTGTAAATATCTCGTAAGCTATGAAGTGAAATAATCTGAAATTTTTTTGAGGTGCTCACTCTCAATGTGAAATTTAAGATCCTATGGTAAAATTCTATTTGATCTTAAGAAAAAATGAGCAACTAAATTGCTAAAGTTCTTGACCATTTTGAATGTACACCTCCCTTGGGTCATTAGGGGTCAAAGACCTTTGAGTGTATAATGAAAATTTTGATGCTTGAATTACAAGCTTGAGAATATATTGGAGATTGTCTAGCATAAATTTGGAATTCTAAAATGTCCAAAATGAGGTCATAGATTTGAAGAACACAAAATTTTCAAAAAATCACCATGTGAAGAGAACCTCATTTCAAATTCAATCCAACAAATTTTACTCAAAAAATGATAAAATTTTTCTTGTAATTGAATCTTGAAGGAATTTTGAAATTTCTCTTTTAAAATTTATAAAAAAAAGATTGGTGATAGCATTGGTGAATCTTACCGTACAGATGGAATCTACAAATCAAAATCTACAACTTTTTATTGTATACCAATTCCAAAATATGCTTCTAAATAGCACTTTATAGTAATTTTTTTCAAATTATTAATTTTGGAAATGAATCTAGGCGTTTAGGGGTTAACAATCAAGGGGTATTCTAAATTTCTAAAATTGTGAAGATGTATTAATAAAATGTAGATTAGAATAATAATTTAATGATGACTCTCAAGCATTAGTTGTAAAATATCACCTATAGATCATATCCATATGGTTAGTTCAACTAGTACACAAATTGATATTTTTCAACAAAATTTGAAGTCAATAATTTAAAAATCCTTTTTAAATTGATTGTATATTTTAATATTCTTGATTTTCAAAAGAATTTTATTCCTATAAGTTCAAAATGTTAAGTTTTGATCATAGTGATTTTTGAAATTTTTTATTTTACTTTTTCTTCAAGTCATTTTTGAAGGGTCATTTTTTGAAATTAAAAAGGTTATTTTTTAATATCAAAAACACTAGTAACTTTTGATTTATAGAATTTTTGAAAATGGAAGCCTTCATAATCTATTTTGTACAAATGTTAACCCCTAAACACTCTAATGTCCATTTTTTGGACAATGAACCTATTGAAATTGAAATTTCATTCTCCTTATTGCTTGGATGACAATTATTCTAATTTGTGGAGATACTTTATCAAGTTCTTGTCCTATTTGTGGGTTGGATTTGGTGATACTAGAGTACATATTTTCTATAATTAAAAATGAGTAAGTATGTCAAGTGGTTGACTAAGCCAAAATTGCATTGATTTTAGTTCAAGACTGGAAATGCCAAAATGAGGTCATAGATTTTAAGAATACAAAAATTTCAAAAAATTACCATTGGAAGAAAACATTATTCCATATCCATTCCAACAAATTTTACTCAAAAAGTGATAATATTTTTCTTGTAATCAAATTTAGAAGGAATTTGAAATTTTCCTTTCAAAATTCTTAAGAAAATATTGGTGAAAGCATTGGTGAATCTAATCTTAAGGATGGAATGTACAACTCACAGTCTAATGCTACATTTAACTACTTTTGGACTTTCAGAAGTCCCAAATTAATACTAGTTATAGAAAAGAATGGTCTTCAAGTTTAGGAACTAATGCAAAACATTAAAAGATGTAGGGGAGGCAACTCATTTCCAACCACTTAAGCAAATAGATGTATTTGCAAGGGAGTTTTCTAAAGTGGAAAATTTCCCTTGTGTAGCAATAGAGTTCATAAGATTTCCATAATTTTTCAGATTTTTATTTCTCAAATATAATTACTATAAATTTTTTAGCTCAAGATTCTGTTCTTTCTATATAGGTCATACATGGGTATCTTCCTATTTTTGACCAAGGGCTAGTTGCAAAATCCAATATGGGTTGGTTTCAATATTGAGAGTCTTGTAGCCAATCATAATGCGCCACAACTGTGCTTGCATTAATCATGTCAATCACCTCCCGATTGAAATTACTACACCTTACACAGCCATATGGGGCAGTGATCAGGAATGGGGTTCCTCCCCTATACAAAACATCTAGAGATCTCTAGATGTTTTGTCTAGAATTTACTAAATAGTTCAAAAGTCGTTAAATGTGGCATTCCACAACTTTTCTCTGAATATCCATTCCAAAATATGCTTTCAAATAACACTTTATAATGATTTTTCTCAAATTGTCAATTTTGTAGATGAATTTGGATGTTCAGTGGTTAACCCCTAAATGACGCAGTGGACGTTTTGTGTCTGATGGATGTCAAAAAAGCGATTTGGAGGATGTAAACTAGCCGTTTTCATCTATTCTTATTTTAATTGCGATTGTGCAAAAGGAAGTTGTCATGGAAACCCAGAATCAGACTAATTGAATGCTTTATTATTTTTGGGTATGCCAAATTGTGTGAAGACAATTGAGGACGGTGATAGGTTGCATGCTGCCCTTTCTTCAATTTCCGACCGGGTAGCCTGACTGCTGCACTTGCCTACCACTGAACAACGCAAGAACAGTGCCTTTTTCTGCGGTCAACAGAGAAGTTGTTACTGTTCACTACCCGCGTCTCCCCCACGGTGACCAGCCCGGTATTTAGGGATTAAAGAACTATTACAAAAGTCTTCAAAACAAACAATGGATGAAAATAATGCATTTTCGTGTGCTTGGAATGTGCTTGCGTTCATCCGTTTTTCGAAATTAAAACATCTGCTCCTTCACGGGGTTGAAGCCCCCCTTCTTGTGACGTCGAAGCTCCGAGGGGCCGCCACTTGTCGCCACACGTCTCTCGGCGTCGTCCACCGGCGTCTGCGCGGGGTGTTGCAATCTCGCCAAGTGGATTGACTGCCCACTCTGCATTTCTGCATTCAAAACAAGTGGATCCTGGAGCGAACCTTGTGTCATGCACATCCTTGTCCCGCCGTCTAACCGCTCTTAAAAGCCCAATTCCTGAATCTCAAATTTTCTCAACATTTCTCACTGCATTTTTCTCTGCAATTGAACTTCGACTTCAGTTCACACCAATTTGTCAGTACGTGTGCTCCATACCATAAAATTGCAACCCATTTGCTTGTTTCGGGACCCATATCTGTGTTGGTTACTACTGCACTACGCCCTTGCAATTGTGATTCGCCCGATTGCAGGTCTGTTTCTGCTTAAGGTTTATCATTTGTGAATTGGCTTTGGTTTCGAAGTAGTAGGCTAAGTTGTCCACGTCTGTACGTGTCTCCATCGATGTCTGCATTTAATTAGTCTTCCATTTCAGCTCGCACCATTTCGTCAGTACATGCTCCATTCCATTGAAGTGCAATCCTTGGACTTGTTTCGGGACCCATATCTTTCTTAGGTACTTTGCACTATGTGCTAGCAGTGGCAATTCTCACGGTTTCGCAATTTCGGGTTGCAGCTCTGTTTCTGCTTAAGATTTTTCATATGTGAATTTGGTTCATTTTCGAATTAGCTAACGAAGGTGTCAAAGTCTATGTTTCTTTTGATCTTAGGTTTACGAGCGTTTTGAGATTTCGTAAGCGGAAGCGGCTTGTGTTGACTCCAAAGTGCGAATTCCGATGGCGTCGGCTGTGATCGAGCCCAGGGACGTTCCCACGTTGTCCACCATGCTGATGAATCCGGAACAGACCCACGTGGCGACGCCGACTTGCACCGTGACTTCCAAGAAAGATGCGTCGCATCCCATGCGCGCAGTGGAGTTTCACGGCAAAATGGACATGAAGGTCAAGAGTCGACCTCGACCCATGCTCACAGATCCGGTAAGTTTACGGCCTTTTTGAATAGACACAAACCCTGATATGTTCTGTAGCTATGGCATTGGATATATAGAATATTGAACTTTGAACATTGGAAATTGGACATTTGCACGAGTACAAATTGAACAGTGGACATTGGAATATCGGACATTGGAATGACCGGGATAGGACATTGAACATTGAATATTGGAAGTTGGGCATAGGAATTGGACATTTGCACGAGAACAAGTTGAAAACTGGACATTGGAAATTGGGCATTGAACATTGAACATTGGGCATTGGAATTTTTATTCTTGTTCAGGCAGACGTGATTCTTCGTGTTACTACTTCTTGCATCTGTGGCTCCGACCTGCACATGTACATGGGCACCATGCCTGGCATGAAGAGCGGTGATGTGGTGGGGCATGAGTTTATGGGTGTGGTGGAAGCTGTAGGTCCTGAAGTGAAGGACATAAAAGAAGGCAAGTGAAAATCCAAGTTTCCTTTTAGATTGACATGAATCTTGCTGAGGCACTAGAATTGAAGGCTCGAGTTGCACCTCATGTTGAGTAATGGAGAGGCTCTATTGACCATCCAATTGAACTTTGATTTGGGCTAACTGTGAAGTACTTAACCTAGTGACACGTCTTTACTCGCTTGATTTTTAGCTCAACACAAAATTTCAGATGGTGCAAGTTTCTAGATTGTTGTGGGGAATGGATCAAAGTTCACCTGTATGGTGAATGGAACCTCTCCCGTACTGTACGGTGAAAGGAGACTTTACATTAGTTCACACCGAGTCTTTCTTTTTGTGGGGTTTCATTTGATTTTGCCAACAGAGGCATCGTTCTTCACTGATACAAAATTTGGCACTTTTCGATTCATTGTGTTTCCAAAATTTGATTAATTGGATTGGTAATGCGAGACCTTGAATCTTTGGTCCGTCAGGTGTTAAGCTTCAATCCCTTGTTTAAAGCAATCGTGCTTTTTACTGGAATGTTTGCCTCTTCATTTTTGACGTGGCATTGGATATGACTTAGTATCGAAATGGTCAGTCAAAACCTGAATCTCTAGTCTATCAGGGTTAAAGCATGAATCTTCAAAGCAATCATAAGTCTTCCGGGAATGTTTGACTCTTCAATTTTGATGTGACATTGGTTATGAATTAGGATTGTGTGCAGAGATTTCATATTGGTTGCAGGTTTGCGTGGTTTGTTCCTGTGAATGAAATCTGAGAATTCGGTTATTGATTGTCGTGAGCAGGTGATCGTGTTGTCAGTGCGTTTGATATTGCGTGCGGGCAGTGTTCTGCCTGCCACAGGAAAGACTTTTCTGGCTGCGATTCCACCAACCCATCCATGGAGCAAGAACTGATGTACAATGATAGGTGCGAGCAGAAATCTCACAACCTATGGATATTCTTTCCTATGCTTGTAGATATGTATTTATATGAATTTAACTTTTCTTCTGATAGCGAAATTGGCAATCAAGGTTTCTAGTAGGGTTAAACTCGTTTAGGAATTTTTTAAATCATCGTAAAGAGAATCCTCTTCATAATTCATGAGGTCTTCCTATGGTCACAGTGACCATCCTGAGACCTGACTGTAAATCTAGAGGCTTCCAAAAGATCACTTCGACCATTGGGTGATCTTTCCACGAATCATGGTGGAGATTCTTTCTATGATGTTTTAAAATTTTCTTGAGACAGTCTTATTTTACTTGAAACATTGTATGAGTATAAATAATTATTATAAATCCTGAATGTTAGAAGATTTGGCAATTATTTGTTCAATTCTAGTTTTAAATGTGTGGCCTTGTTCTCAAGATCCTCGTCTCCACTTACAGCAGCCTGTTATCTCACTATGTTTGCAGAACTTGTGGCATGTTTGGGTACTCCCACTTGACTGGTGGATGGGAGGGTGGCCAAGCCGAGTATGTTCGCATTCCTTTTGGTAAAATCAATCCCCTGAATTATTCAAACTATAACTGGGTCCTGCTCGGAGCCTTTCTCAAGTATGAATTGTTTGTGAGATTATACATGGTTAGAGTGTATGTCAGTGAATCGGTGCATCCATTTTTGGCTGAATCTACGCGTAGCGCTGTTTCTTCCATCCTGAGTTTCAAGTGATGTTGAATGCTCCTGCCAACTGTATGAACCTGAAACAAATGATTGTGAAATGGCAGCGGACTTGAATTGCTTGAAGGTGCCGGAAGATATGGATGATGAACACGCTATCCTGTTGTCTGATATTTTACCCACTGCTTGGCACGCGAATGAGTTGGGCCGGGTTGGTAAGGGAGATAACGTTGCCATTTGGGGTAGTGGACCAGGTACATACTTATTGAACATATGACTCATAAATTTTTCATTTTTTGGTTTAGATTTTACTTAAACCACATTTTGCACGAAAGCACATTGATGAAAACGCAAATGTGGTTTACATTAAGATTATTTATTTCCTTTCATCCGGTTCTCGGTCGGCATGTCTGCATGTGAGCTCATCTGAAAATGATTGCATGCTTGGTGACGAAATGTATTGCTTCAAAAGTGAGTATGTTCTTCAATATTTTAGTGCTCGAAGTGACTTATTATATGTAATTTTGAAGGTTGATTATGTTGGTCATTCACCGTGTATTCAACGTTAGGTCTAGTTTCATGTTCTGAAAATGCTCCTGATTTTTGGATGCAGTTGGCATTCTGGCCGCTCAATGTGCTTTTGTGCGAGGAGCAGCTCGTGTCGTCATCATTGATGAAGTACAGTTCCGCTTGGACTTCGCAACAAAGAAAGTGAAAGGCATAGAGACTATAAACTTCAAGGAGAAAAAGACTATTGATGAGCTTCGGACGTTGTTTCCTCATGGTCCAGACGTTGGCATTGATGCCGTTGGCGTCCATTACGTAGCGGTGAGTATGACGTTTACTTGTGTTGGATAACCAGTGACCCATTTGTAACTACTCACCTGTGGTATGCATGGCTGCATTATGATTATCAGAGATATGAATGAGGTAGGGGATAATAATTTTTAGAATTTTAACCATTTGATAGGAGTGTCTTCATTGAGAGACCGTAACAAAAGCTCTAGAGAGATCTCTTTGGGCACTGAACGAGCCAAATTCTCTCGATATTAACTTTCTTTATCACTCGATGTCTTATGGTTTCTTATGAACCATTCAAAGCGGGCAACTCCATTTCCATTAAATTATCAGTGGCTATAGGCACTTAGCCAAGCCATTCTTACACCCAACTTGCGAGTTGAAGGTTAACATACTGTATGAACAGATGTGTTGCTGTTGGTAATAAATTAATAGTTAGGAGATGAGATCAGGGTTTTTGCATTCGCTACCTTATATCTAATATGCGTCATTTGCTTGACAGAATCCACTGCATAAATTTGAGGTTATGGTCGGATTGGAGACCGACAGTACTGAAGTTCTAAACGAGATTATTTATGCTGTACGCAAGGGAGGGCGTATTGGTATAGTGGGTGCTTACGCTGGTTTTGCAAAGTAAGTTAAAGTTCTAGAATTGCAAAGTAAAAACAAGTGGCTAATTAAAAGACGAAAAATGATTTTAGTTGATGCTTGTGTTGTGAATCAGTTACTCATGATCCTCATTGCACTAGTTCATGAAATCTTTAGGTATCCTCTTTCTATAATGAGGAGATTATTTAAATTCTTGGATTGTGAGACTTTTGGCCTAAATTTTCTTCATTCACAGCCATTTCAACCTTGGAGCTTTCATGGAGAAGGGCATGTCCATGGCAGCAGGTCAAACTCCTGTACAAAAATACTGGTATGTTAAAGATTATGGTCTCATACTATTTGCAGGAAGTGTTTCTCCTGTACAGAGAACTTTTTTGGCTGTGCTTTAAGCTTCACTGTTTGTCTTTAACTGTGTGCAATTCAGCTAGAATTGTCAGCTTTTTAATTACATGGAGGAAAATTTTGACAACAATAAGCTGATGTTGGATCTAGCCTCTTCAACCTTAGTTTAATATTTCTGAATAAAATATTGTGACATAGTTTAATGACCTAATGCTTTAAGGAATTGCTTGTATGCATACTTGCTCACATGTACGAATCAATTGTGTACACAGGCCAACATTATTGCCGCTTGTCCAGTCTGGAGAATTGGACCCAACCACAGTCATCACGCAAATCTTGGGCCTGGGCGATGCTCCAGAGGCTTACAAACGTTTCAATGCGAAAGATGAGGGATGGGTGAAGGTACTGGTCTCGAAGATCAATCTTGTAGGGTAGATTCATTCGTTCAATGAGAAAATTGTATTAAATTTGTGATTTTGAAGTTGATATTTCCTAGCTTCCTGATTTCATTGTCCAATAGTGTACACACTTTTGCCATTGGGAGTAAGGGTTAACACAACTACAGATTAGGGACAAGTGTATGATGCGGAGGCTTTACTCACAAACCAAATACACTTGGAGAATTGATCTCCCCATGATTTCATTTTAATTTATTGAAAGAGTTTTATTTGGTTTGGGAATGCAGGTGTTATTGAAGCCAGAAATGGATCCTGATGTTATTACGGAAGCAGGTCCAGGCCTGAAAGAGCGTGCCCGCAACTTAGTTTCTGGTGCAGTGACGGGAACAATCAATACCGTTCAGAACGCCACAAGCGTCATGAGCACTGATGTTAATAAGTGGTAAGCAAGATATTTTTACTTTTTGAATATCATTTCAGAGTGTTAATAGTGTGTGTCCAGACAGGAAGATGGTTTCTAGAATAGAATCAATCAATCAATCTTACACAGATGGAAAAAGAACCCTACCAAGGAGGTGATGAAGCCACATCCTCTCAATTGACAGCCATTTTCCTACTCAACTACTCCCTCCGTCCCAAAATACTAGTCCTTTCTTTAGTAGTTATGAAATTATTAAGGATTTGGCAACTTTTTTAATGCGTGTTACAATCAAACAATTCTATAGTGAATGTGCAATGTGTCCCTTTTAGAGCAAAACAAGTGGGTATGATTGTATATTACAATCAAGGAAAGATAAAAAGAAAAATAGTAAGTTGCAATAGATAGAAAGTGCCACACATAAATAAATAAGGATTTTAGAAAGAGAAGACTTCCTATGCAACTCCTTGCCCTCTTAGTGTGGTTAGATTTGTACAAAGAATTCAAAAAATTTAATGATTATTTTCAATGTCATTTTTTTTTACCCAAGAAAATTCAAATTTCTATTAAAAAAATCAATTTTTCTGACATATAAATTGGATAATGAACAAGTATTTTTTTGCTTCATTTCATAAATTGTCAAAAACAAAAGATATCATCTTCAATCTTAACCCCTGAGCGCCCCAGTGCTCCAAATATGACCTCCCAAAAATGAAAGGATGCCATGTTTGACTATTGTAATCTTTTCAACGGTATAGTGAAATCATTTGTCTTTTCCCCTACAGCTCCAAGCATGTCTCCACTACCAATTGGTATGGTCAATTTATATGGATCTTGTTTTGGGTGACAATTTGATGAGAATGAGTTGAGAAGGGTTTGGATTTTGGTAAACATGCTCTGGGCGCTCAGGGCTTAAAATTAGTTTTGTAGTAAAGGGAACAAGTAATTTGAGATAAACAAAAAAAAACCAAAGTGAAAGTATTATAGGACGTGGAGGGAGTATGTGAGTAATGGAAGTATTTGGTTGTTTAGCGGACTTGACAATCTATTTGTTTTTTCACTCGATCTACTAGTGATTCACTGTGCTTGCTAATTCATCAATGCTGTTGAAATTTGAACTGAAATTATGCCTTGCCATGTGGCAGAGCATATATTCAAGTTTGTTCATGTGCAAACAACTCCGATTATTGCTAAATACCAGAAGTAACAGAGGAAAGCTGTACAGTACGTATTCGAGTATCAGGACAGCTAAAAGAAGTTGAAACTAGTGTAGTGTTGTGAAAGGGTTATGGCTACTTGCCGTGCCTGCATTTGCAAGCAGTCCACGTGGTATGGTAGTTGTGCGCTGATATAGTTCCCTTTTGTGCCATAGATAGTGCACTTGAATTTTGCTGATTTAATAGCCATTTGGAGGCAGGTAATTACGCAATTCATGTAATCAGGGCTTTATGTCGATTACCTGCAGGTCTTTGCATAATATTTTGCATAGTGTAAGAAGTTTCTTGATTGAGATATATTTCTGTCGTGTAACGTGTGAAAATGATCTGATATTGAGAATATTTTCTGGACGTCTTCAGGTAAATCAGTCCATCGCAGGCAGAGTCACTAGTTTGCCCTGTTGAAAATTTTTCAATTTTTCAACACGTAAAGACAAATGTAAGAAATGAGATGACCAATTTTATTTTTAAATGTAAAGTATGAGTTTTTTATGAATTTTTTAAGCGGTTTCCCAATTAACTCAAAGCAATGTGAAAATTATCCTAAAACTAGCCAAAAGTATATACATAATTATCATCTTACTCACCTAAAGCGATGAAAACATCTTCAAACATGGCCACAACAAGAAGGCTTGAAGAAGGCATTTTCTATGATTAATTTGCACTCAATTGATAGAAACTTTTACTGCAATCATTATCCTATAACACCAATGCAAATACTAAATGTCTACTAGTTGAAGAATCCTTTCTTATAAGACAAAAGTGTAGATATTCATCCTTTGGAATTTTGTGCAAAATGGGGAGGTCTTGTACAAGAAATTGCTCTCCAATGAGTGCTTTTGTTTTACTTTGAAGTAGATGATTCACATTGTATTGAAAAGCAGGATTCCACAATGACAAGCTCATCTTTCTTCCATCATCCAAGACATTGATTGTGGCCACTAATTCAACCTAATGTATCCCAAATCTCATTTTTTGAAAAAAGTCTATCATGGATTCATACAAAACTTAGATAGATCATTCCCTAGGTATTTGTGATGGATCTTTTGCATGTCATGGACTAGTTCACATTATATGGTGGTTACAAATATAGGGGCTAAAAATAGGCATCAATTAGGTCTTGTAACAATGTGAGGCCAAAAACATGGCTGATGAATAAATTTTGTAGTTTAATTTTGTAGAAAATGAAAAAAATATTTATATGGTCAATGGATATTTGTATGGTTCAAACTTTGAAAGATAGTTTTGAATAAATCAATCAAGATTTAAAATTTCAAGCAAAATTTGAAGGCTTCCACTTCTTAGAATTGTACCCCCAAAATCGCCACTTTTTGCTTTTGTGACTATTTATTATTATTAGATTGATTAAATTTTCATATTTTCTTGTTGGCACTTGAAAGGAGGCTCCAACACACCAAAGAATGTGACATTTGGATCCCAAATGCAAAAGTTATGAAGGAACAAAGTTTGGTTCTAAGTTCTAACATAGTTTCTTCCACATATTAGGTACATAATTGATTTTAGAGACATACACAAAGTGAAGATGGGGATTTAGGGTAAGTGGCGCATTTTTGGGCACCTACCTTAAGTCACCCATGTACTTGAGAAAGTTGTATATTCCAGCAATATTTTTGGGATGAATTATTATACAATTAGGGAATTTATTTCTCTCAATTGCCCCATGTGAAATTAACCAAAATTGGACAATTAGGGGTCTAAGGGTTAAATCAAAAAGGTTGTTTTATAATAATGTTAAGCTTTGTAAAGTTGACTTACAAATATCTAAAAATTAACCTACATACTAGCTTCTACATCTCCATGACTCTAAGGAAGTTTTAAAACATTTGTACTTTTCATTAGGGAAGAAAGGATTAATTGACCAAGGTCAATTAATAATAAAGTTTTTCAATGCAATTGCTACATATCATGATAATTTGAAGATGCTATTTACTACAAGTATAGAATTTACATATCATATGAATATGTTATGTTGTTGAGAGATATTTCAACCTATAGTATATTACTAATTTTTCTCCAACAACAATTGTATGGAAAGGTGAAATGGATGTTAGATAAATACTAGCATATTGTTTCCATTTGCAATTGAAGGGAATTTGGGGTTTAACTAATGATTCAACAACGGAATTGTGCAATTAGAGTAATGACAACTAATCATGTATGTGTTTCATTATTATGGCAAATATACTTCCCTTAGGAACCACAAATTTCAATCTCATGATAGTACTTCAAAAGTGATGAAAAGGGTGTATTTCTATTAAGTTGGTCATTAATTCAATATATGAAGAAGTATTTAGCTATTGCTTAGGGCCCAAGCCCCTTCAACCATCTAAAGTTCAATACAACTTTACTAGCACAAAGAAATCTAAAGTTCTCTCTTTCTATATCTTAATATTTATGAAAAAAATTAAGAATATTGAAGAGGCTCAATTATTCAAAATCACAAAGAAATTTGCAAAAATGTAACTTTAGCAATTTCAAGATGATAAATTGTTACCAATTTGAACAAGATTGACAAAATGGCCTATCAACATGATCTTCATAACCCAAATTCTCCAAATGAATCTCCCAAAACATTAGAATGCTTTTAGGTAAGAAAATAATGAAAATTTAGATGAAATAGAAGAAAATTCAAAGTTAGATTCATTCCATCTCTTTCCAATAACCCTAACCATGTTCAATGCAATTCTAAAGAGAATTAGAGTTCATTTCCTTATAACCTTAGTCCTTGCATTTTTGTGCATATAGGGTCATGCACATATTTACTTTTATTTCCCAACTAGTCTGAAAGATGACAAATCTTAATATAATGAGGTACTATCAAGAATGTATAACAAGATCTTTCAACTTTGTAAGTTTTATTATTTATTTTCTTACACCAAAATAAGAGGTCAACAACTCGTCTCTTTTTATTATTTATTTTCTTACACCAAAATAAGAGGTCAACCATTGTCTCTCTTTAGCTTCTTTCTTGGTAAACTCTAGAAATGTAGAGAATATCAAGAGATTCTATTTTCATTTAGTCTTATTGAATGAGTACATATGAATGACCCATCTATTGTTTTCCATAATTTTATAGACAAGACAAGATGCTACAAAAAAAACAAGTACAAGCCAACATACAATTGTAACAAGTTTCCATATGGTTGTATTCTTGTAAGGTGGCAACCTTTGCACAAGAAAGTATTGTTATGCATGTAACCCTTCTAAACTAAACTCAAATATTGAAAAAGATGTAGATCACTAAAAGTAAACTTTATTAAAGCAATTTTTTCAGTGTAATAAAATATGCATAATTGTCTATGACCTTCTTCCTCTTCAACTTGATATACCAAATTAGTCTTAAAACCTTGGCATAGCAACCCATAAATTTAGGTCCAGATTTGCATGATTCTGGGCTTCGGACGAGGCATGAGGCGACCTTAACAGGGTCACGAGGAATAGTTGAAATCTAAAAGTCATTCACTGGAGACTTTAGAGTCTTCTGCCGCGTTACAGTGTTAACGTTATAACACAGTGATTGAGGTTTACCCAAGTCACAATGAACATGACAGAAACAACACCAACTGATCGAGAACGGCATACATCCATGAATTGGAATCAAGGCTCCCTATTCGTGGAACCCTATTTCTGCCCAAGCACAAATATAACTGTCTACTAAATCACCTGAAGAAATAAGAGAAACTGACACACACTACCAGCTCGGCAATTGGCGGCTGTGACTGATATGCGTCAACATGGTCGCATATTAAATGAGAAGATCGAACTCTAACCAATTGACAAACACGTCCTTCGCTAGGAGAACCTAAGCTGGTAATTTGAGCTTCTCGTTGTTCTTCCAACTGCAAAAGGATATCCAAAAGTCATTATCCCCAAATACCAACAAAATACAGGCACATCAGCTATTGGTACATATTGATACTTAGTGGCACAAATAGGGTCTCTTACCTTACTCGACACAAAAGTGCCTCCCCCACCAACTATCAATTATTTTAATGCTGCTTCAATTGATTGATAATTAAATACTGAACTAACAGTGTTATAGTGCTGTAATACGGTAATGCTTTGTTTTAGTCTTTCTGGTGTACTTCAAACATTGAAATGGCATTAAAAATTGCCGTCTTAGTATTAACCCATCAACAAAACTAAAGTAAGGGTGGGAGGGTGTATTAAAAAGTTGTACCTCCTGAAGTAATAGTAGAAGAAATCGGCGTACAAGGCCGTCTGGACAATCCCTGCAGTCCAGGCTGCAAACCAGGAAACAGATGCTCAGAAACAAGGGAAGAAACCAAATTTTTCTTTCATGCAGAAACAGAGCTGTACAAGATCCAGAAAGAAACGGATAGCCAAGTAGACTTCCAGCATACCGTGACTTCAGGTGAAAAACAAATTGAATGACCCCAATCCAGAGAAATTTCACTCACTTATCCACTGCCGGTAGTGATTTTCTGTGAGGAATCGGTAGATCCAATTGATGAGATAAAATCCACGATATGCTCTGTCAAAAGAGAAAACAGCACGGGTAAAGAAGTCAGATTAGAATATACTTAGCAGTAGACTAAATCTGAAGTGGCTGATGCCTGGTCAAGAAATGGTAACACCAAACATGAAGGGTAAATTGTATCTGTATAAACCACCAAGTGCCGAAGGGCTGAAAGTGAATACATCCATATCAATTGGAGTTGAAATGAACCATTTCAGAAGCTTCTAGGAAAGTTAAAAAATGTACCAATAGAGAGGAAAAATCATACCGTTCATCCATTTCGACAATAGAAATATGTTCAGTGCGAAGTTCCTAAAATGAACTATGAGCTTCTAAAGTGGACTTTCTATTTTCTTAGCTTGATTAAAGAGTTGTGATATTGAATTCGTCCATACTAGAATAAAGCAAAAACTGAAACCATTATAGGATAGAGGTCAACATAAATAACCGGAGATTATTAGAGTTCCCCTTCTAAAGTAGGGGTAGATGCATGTGGACATAGTGGCGTACCCAAGGAAGAAGACATAGTTGCCCGTAAGATTGTCGACATTTCTTGTCCTTTGTAATAACACCAATTGTGGAATAATAGCAACCGCCTCCAGCCACAAGGAGAAAGTCCACATGACCTATTCCAACAAACACAATAGATAAAAATAAGGTAGGAAATCTATTTTCATGAGTTGAAAAGTCATACATTTACAATGTAACTGTTTTCCACACAAAAACTTTGTAAGAAAGGAGATCAACTTCTAATGAGAAACATCATAGACACTATCTCAATTAAAACTTTATCAAAGACACTTCAATGAGATACATCATAGATGCAGTACTCATGGTGTAAGGGTCATGATTGGGGCCCTGCTACTTCAAAATTTAATAATTCAAAACAGGTTCGTATCCAAATAAGACATACTAGTGCGTTAGATTCCTCTAGAAGACGGGGATATTCTAGACTCGAGAGGAGCATCCTAGAATACTGATTTAATTTGACATTCTACATTACTTCATTATTTTCATCAAGACTTCCAACTAACGACATGCAAAACAATGGAAAGAGGTGAATCCAGTTGGCCTTCACCGTCAATAGCTGCTCACACAGAAAATTGACAGACTATTAGGTATTCACAGTCCTCAGTTGATTCGGCATACCTCCCGGAAGGTGAACCTGTTGTTGATCAAGAGAGCCAGCACAAAACACGGCAGGATCAGGAAATAGTGTCGGAATGTGTCGTTGTTCTTGTCATATGACAGGCGTACTGATTTATGGTATCTCATGTACCACACGATGGAGAATGAGGTGCCAAGAAAGATCAGCTTCATAACCGTGTTGTAGAAAGAGACATAGGTCACAAAAATGTCCAGGTAGCGAGTCGCAAATACAAGAGCATAGAGCTCCTGCGTCTTTAAAGAGATCCCTGAAAATAACACAAACGAGTCAAAACTTCATCCTAAAACATCTGTACGCGGTTTGCAGATGTTTCACATACAAAACCCTGTCATAAATAATAACCACTTCCCTTAAAGCGATTCTGGTGCATATTGAACAGACTTAAGATGGTGCCCAGTGAACTCGTAAAATACACTCCTTGTTACAATGTAGGGGTACAGTACATCTCAGGAGACACCCAGTGTTTGTCAAAGCAAGAGAAGATTACAGCTGTGAAGATCTCCCCTGAGTTGCACTCTTTCCCAATGTAGCATCAGCAAGCATGAAAAGAGAATTACGACAAAAAGAATTATAAAAGAACACCAAATGAGATAACCAACAACAATAACTACACCATCAAAGCGGCCATGAAGCTAACATATACATTTCATGGAAAATATAAAGACAGCTCAACATGCACGAGATCCATCCCCTACTTTGCATACCTAAAATCTCCTAAACTGCTGAAAACTCAAGCACTCTTTCGAAACCCCAGGTTCAAAACACAAGTCTCCCACCGGATTCCAAGTCCAAACGAAATACCTGCGCATGACCTAATGGTGTGAATCTTCAAGAGCAACACAATTATGCTCATCAAGTGAGTCAAATCTCCAATGAGCCTGAAGATATTCATCCTGAAACCCTTGTCCAACCCTCATTCAACCTGAGACCAACATCCAACCGTCAATTTCACATCCCACAATTCTCCTTTTAACTAAAACTCATCGAGTCACACACACTCACACACACGAAACCTCGAAACATGACCTACATTGAAGACATTCAAAAATGTCCTTACCCAGAAGGCAAGTCCACCCCGCACTAGTAATCCCTCGCGCAAACCCTAATGCACAATACTTTAAAAGAAAGATGACCTTTGAAAGCTAATCTGCGATCTGCGAGAAACCCAAAGCGATGGAGAATAAGGTGCCAAGAAAGATCAGCTTCATAACCGATCTATTGAGTTGGATTGAGTCGTACCCTTTTGTGGTGATGGCTATGGCGATTGAGGAAGAGATTGACTTCGCGCGGCGAAAGTTCTGTGAATGCGCGACTCCAATGCTACTACAGGAGACGGGACGATGGGGAACTTGAGTAGGCGTGGAGCGGCGGATATATCCGGATTGATACCTCTCTGTACGTTGATACCTGGGAGGGGATGATATCCGCTTACCCGGTGTAGCCAGGGGTTTGCTCCAGAATCACACGAGAGGAGAGAAGAGAAGAGAGAATCCTATCATTGAATGGATGATTATCATTCCAATCGGGCCCTGAGAAATGAAAGTGTTCATCCAATTCATCCGACCCGCCAAACTCAACGCGAATACGCTGGATTAACGTGTATAACCCAACAACTCTCTGTTTCCTTCACCCCTAACCCTAACCATGGCGACTTGTGTGCAGTGATGCGAGCTATAGTTTGGAAGCAGAACTAAGGACGAGCAATGAGAGGCTCGATGGATATTGCAAATCATTGCTGAGAAATGTACCTCGTTTCTCTGCAACTCTCGCGCAAAGGTACTGACGTTCAATTCGTTCAGTTTGTGAGATTGATGTACCTTAGATGCTTTTATGAGAGACTGTGTCTGAATAAATGGAGGAATGAGAATGTGTAATAGATTTGATGTTCTATGCTTGTTTCTTGACTACTGGAATTGCCTCGATGCAGTTGTCGACTGGTACTTTGCAAGTCGGGGTTTATGAAATATTGTGATAACTAGAGACTGCGCTGCGAATTTAAACTATTACAACATGTTTAAAGGAAATTTCTTCTCAGTAAACTAGAATGTAGGAGATTCTTTTTACCTTATGAACTGGCATTTTGGTTGCAAATGGCGAATTGGATAAGACAATTGATGTCTGATTTCTTTAGATCGTAGCAATTTGTTTAAGCAGTCATCAGATGCGCGCCTTCATTTCTGAAACGGCAGTACTCTAAAACATAGGATATCTGAAGTTTTTCAACTGTTTCAATGTGGTTCTATTAAGTCATATCACATCCTATTTGTATAACTCTGATTTGGGTTTCTAAAAATAGGCATTGTGAATTTGGTCTGTTTACAGGGCAACGTACGAAGAATAATGGATTCATGGGTTTCGGAGGCAACTTCGAATGCTTCTGATGATTTTACTGCTAGAGACGAATTCTTGGGAAAAAATCGTTCACTGAGGCCCTCTGATAGAAATGAGGTTGACTCTGAGTTTGAAGATGAGGCCGAGGCCGAGGCCGAGGTCTGCTTGGATCATGTCGTGTGGAGCAAACTCCCCGAAGAGTTGCTGATACACATTTTTGCTAGACTGCCTGTGAAGAATATCCTCCAAATTCGTTCTTTGAGCAAGTCTTGGAGATCTACCATAACGTCTCCTCAATTCCAGCAAGCATTTTCCGAGGCTTCCTTAGTAAGGATTTCTCTGCTGCCCATAGCTAATCACCGTGACACAATCTTCTTCAGCCAAGAGAACAAGGAAGAAAGCTTTCGACCTGGTTTTAATCGTCGCTATTCAGAGAAGCTCTTTGAGGATCCCCATGATATAGCAGGTACTGCGAGTGGCCTCATTTGTGTCATTACATATGAAGTAGGAGAACCTGCACTTTCATACAGCATTCTTAGAGTTTTTGTTATGAATATGGTGACCGGCATTCGTCGTGAACTACCCTCTCCTCGAATCACGACCTTGAGACCCACATTGGTCCAGATGAAGGCAAATGTCAACGGCGGTTATACCATCACGTTCATTTACACAAAAGACCGTGAAGAGCTTCAAGTGACCTCATGGCAAGTCTATGATTCTGTAAAGAACATATGGAGCAAAGATGAGGGAAGAGCCATTGCAGACTTCAAAGATGTGGAAGCTTTCAACATGTGTTATTCTTTGTCGTTAGAAGAACAATATGATGTTCCAGCAACTTTCCATAAGGAGACCAAGGCGATTAGCGTGTTTAATCTTCATGAGGGAAATGAAAGGTACGATCCTTGGATTTATCCTTCAAATCCCAACGGACATGTGCACAATGTGTCTGGAGAGTTGTACAAGCTTTGTATGCGGGAAGGGCGACATGGTGTTTGGAGACTATTGTGCTCAAGCAAGTGGGAGATGGTATGTGAATGCCCTGATTTGGAGGGTGTGTGGACTTGCCTTCGCGTGATGAATGACTTGGTTGTTTTGATTATCGAGTTACCGGTGCCTTACAAGATTACCGAATGGTATGACGAAGAAGAGGAAGTCGATCATAAGTACTGTCCTCATGGTGGTATTGTGAAGGTTTTTCACATGCCTACAAAGGTATGGCATAGTTTTCCTGAAGATGAACACTTTACTACACGCTTCTGTTTTTGTGACCGGCATGGTTTATTTGATGAGTATCCTTTTTTGGTGGAGATTCGATTCGATTCCGTACCTTGATTTTCCCGGTCTATAGTGTAAGGAATTACAAATTTTTGTGATTCAGGTTGAGTACTGTGGAATGATGCTGATTACTGGATGCTAACTTTATTGAAGGAAATTGATTAGTCTATAATTTCTTGATCATTTCTATGAGTTCTGTATGACTTTTGTAATTGTTGATGTTTTGTTAACTTATACACTCCGTCATCTTACATCCTGTCCAGTAATTGGTTAAGAACTCATCTCTTCGTGCCTTGCAAGTGAGCAAGTGTCATTTCTGGGACGATATTACACCTGTTTATATATTATAAGAATGCAAATACGATATCAAAGAATATGGTAAGAACAGAGAAGCCTGAGAAGGGCATAGCACTTTTCAACAAGGTTGGAGGTTATTCACAATCCAAGATGCAAAATTGTCATCATCACTAGTTGACAATTCATCAAACATTCTAGGAAGGATGAAGAACCTATGAGTGATACGTGATTACAATTGAGAAGAAATCAATCCATAATTGGCAATGGGTTTAATCATATTTTTAATCTTCAATAAAGTAAGGGTCAATTAAATTATCTTTTCTTGCATACATTCCTATCGACCTAGCTTGATTGATGTTGAAAATTTGTTATTTGATCAATCTTAACTACCTCTCCACTATAAGCTTGACTTCACCATATTAGTACTACAAGCTCTCTTTAGGAGGGTAAAAATGTAGAGCTCTATTTCAAAAAAATTACATGAGGGAAAATGTGGGAACACTTCCATGCAAACAGTGAAGTTTGAACTTTTAGACTTTATATTTGGAATCACATACTTCAATTTAGATATTTCAAGTTGTGAAATATAGAATTGACATGTGAAAATAGGGAATAGGGTTTTACATCTATAACAAGTGTGGAAATAGAAAAAAAAAAACTCTCGTGCTCCTTTTTTGTAAGGCTTGTAGCACCACACTAGTTTATTCTATTAGTATGTGCAATACTAATTTACTAAAGTTGTACTATTTTAGATCAATGCAGGTTGAAATATTATCCTATAATTCAACAAAAATAATATTCGTGGTTCTTCTAATTTTCTAGATGATCCTAATCTCCCTCCTTCACTAATAAGACAATAGAGTGTACATTAAACAATCATATATGCCAATAAAATCACACGGTTTAAGTTAATCCTTCATCATTAATCCTTTTGGTGTATAAGGTAGAAGAACCCAAATCCACCACTTCTTCCCCCCTACTAGATGTATGGTTCAAATGATGTTTTTTTATTGGGTAAAATTGTCAATTTCTTCCAATGAAAATCAACCTCAATTAATTTAGTAGTTTTTTCGACACAAACATAATATTCTACAAACTTTCAAAGTTGAAAACATAGGGTACCTACTCCTACCACTAGAATGGCCACCAACCTTGAGTGTCACCTTTGATAGAAAATAATGCTTCAACCCAATTAGTTGCCTCAAAGAACTATGCAATTCTAATTGATTGTTTTTGAGAGCTTGTGGTGGTTTTGGGTGAAAGTAGGTCTCCATTCAAGGCCCAAATGTAAATGGAAAAGACTAGAATGTGGTGCTTTATATGTGGAAACCTTACATTCACACCAAAGGTGCATATCTTAACCTTTGAGAGGAACAAAATTATCTCAATAACTTAGAAGGGCACTAAGGTCCAAACATGGTTTTAGTCTAGAAACATTAGGAAGGTGCACTTAATCCAAATAACTCTTTTTAGTGATGGTTCTTTAAAGGTAAGGTTAAGTTGTATAATGTTAAGCAACGACAATTACTTCATAAAGATAAAAGTGGTTAGATTCAATATCTCTAGGTTAACAACTTTCAAAGGTTTGAAAGGGGTAGGAGAGCTCTAGCCTAAGAATAATTCCAATTCAATACCCATGTGTACAACATGCATGATTGTTTATCCGAGTCTTATCCTAGATCAAATAAACAATAAAAAAAACCCATTACTTGTAGTAACTATGCATGGGTGAAATAGACATGTGGCCTTTTGGCATAATGCTTCATGGATGGATATTAATTTAGTTGAGTTCTTGCTAAATGTCCATCTATTTTACTACACCTAATTACAATTAAACCATATGAATTTCAAATATATCTCATATCTTGCCATAATATGATTGAGCATAAAAAAGAAAGATTTTTATCTCATGCAACCTTCCTTCCTTAAGTCTTTAGTCTCTTTTTATCAATCCATATATATTTTCCTTTCTAGTGTATGAATATTGTATCATACTTCTTAATGAGTTCTTTTTCCCTAAATTGTTTATACTTATGAAAAAAAGACTATAAGACATCACTAAAATTACTATGTACATCCCAATTTCGCTTGTGTTAGGTAGTGTTAAAGTGGGCAAATCCTTTAAGTTCTACTATACAAAATATATATAGTAAAGCAACCTTTCCTTACACAAATCCACATTTAACAATGCTTAAGTTATAAATGTGTAGATTCGTGTAATTTTGTATTCCACATATTTATGCCACTCACTATTCTATCAATCATATCAAGTCTAAATAATATGTACTTTAGTTTCCCTCAAATTTACCAATAATCACATTTACTTGGTATTATTTATCATAATTTGAGCATACCTTCACTAATATGCATCATTACATAATTATGCCACTCATTTGGCTATCTTCACATCTCATTGAACCTACAAAGATGCCATAATAGACATTCACTCACATACACTAAGTTACTTAGTGCATATTTGTTGTGTTTAAATTTTATATGAATGTCAATGATGGCTCTCAAATATGCCATGCAACACATTCTATTCATGCTCTTAATTTTACTCTCTGATTTAATGCCAAAGAGACTATCACGCTTCTAGAAATGATTCAGTCATTTCCAAGTCAATTAGTCAAAGTATATTAATCTTCATTATTCTCTATTTTAGACATAAAAAATTTGAAATTATTTATTCCAACTTCACAATTCTATTCATTTCCATTACAGTGAAATTGACAATTTAATACCAATGTAATTCTTAACTCCAAAGATTCAAATTGAAAGCAACTAGATTCATTTAAAAGAAATTCATCAACCTACACAACAAGAGTCAATTACACCTTTGGTTTCATTTTGTACTTGACTAGCACTCCTAATAGTATAGTGAAAGATTCATCTTCCTTCCTCTATTTATGTTCCCATGTATCAATGATTATATCTTTCTAAATTTGTTTACCAAATCTACTTGACTTTTACTATTATTTTTTTACATCTTTTCCATTCTTGTTTATTTAAACATAAGGTATTTACATCAAAACTCAATTTAAAGTCAACCAAAAATAGTTTTTATTAGGTTCATTGCAAGAAACACTTGTACTACTATTTGTTGCATTTTTCTATTTCTGAAAAATTGATACTATTTGTACTACAAATATGTTTAAGTTCTATTCCTTGTTGAATTAAAAAATTTTAAATCTGAGTTTGCTTCTTGATGTTTTAGGATTTAGGCACATGTATCCTTTCCATTTGTCCACACAAACAAAGAAAATTCACTTTTTAATCCTCCTTCTTTTCCATGATGTCTTTTGTGAACATTGATAAGTACTTCATACTATTTAGAGCTAAAATCCAATACTATTTTAGTGGAAGAGTTGTGATTCCCACTAAAACTATGTATTCCAATTGTAAAAAAAATTAGTTGGTCCACCAAAAAATTGTGGCCATTATTGTAAACTTTTTTTTAAAAGGCATGTGACAAAGAAAAGTCAACATCTATAGTCATTCATGAAATTAGCAGAACCTTCAAACTTACAAGCCTCTTCAAGAAAATGTCTAAAGCATTTGTAATGCTATTTTTCAAAACCCTTATATAAGAAAAGGTGAGGAGGGCATAAGAAGAAGATATAAAAAAATCTTGTCAATATAAGAATCCGTGTTCTTATTGACGGAATTTAATTGACATCTAATATAACAACCCATGTTTTATGTCAACAATAATGTCTAAGATAACATTAAGTTATTATCTCAAGTTATAATTCTCCAAACTGGTATTCAAAAGTATTGATCCCTTCCAAACGTGTGACAAGCCTTTGGTAGTACTATTCCACAATCATTATTTTGGTGAAAAATACCAAAAAAATATGATAGAACTTCATACTCCTCATGGATCCTTAGTAAATTTTTTATATCAAATCAAATAGAACTCCAAAAATTATGTACCTATAGCCAATTCACTTATAATGTTTGGCGCATTATAGTATAAGTGTTTCTTGCAATAGCCCTTCATACTATAGTGACCAATAGATGACTTTCAAGAATAGTGTAGAAATGAACAATGCACCTATTTGCCTATAAATTGAATCATTTTTGATAAAGTATCTTGATGATAGGACGATAGGTCTTGTCCTTCAAAAGTTAATCCCCTATTATTTTTATTTATTTTTTTCATTTAGTTTAGCCAATGCAAAAGTAGTCTTTGTTAGAGTCATGTAGTTTATTACATCTATATACATGGAAGAATATGAAAATTAAAATATAGGTGATTTAAATTCTTCATCCAAAAGTATATACAATCATCCAAAAATTAGCAATATTATCCTAAGAACTTTTAGCATTTTAGTTTTAACTACCACAAAAAGAAGAATATATCATCAAATATTCCTTCAGAAAAAATTGTATTTCTTTTTAAATTTCAACAAAATAACGCCAAATCAAAACTTTTCCCTTCAAATTCTCAACCTAAAGATATTGAGATAATTGTTGGAAATTCACAAAAGAAAATTGTTACTCCTCTAAGACATCTATACCATTGATTCATGTAGAATTTTTTTGTCTCTCCAATGATGTATTATGTGATTTTATTCAAAATTACTCAATGAAATTTTTTTGGATGAAATAGACTTTTTATAATATTTATCATCCACCATATGGATGGCAAGCGCTTAGGGTCTATTTTTAAATTTGAAAATAAATATTGAATTTGAAAAATTCAAATGGAATCCTAAAGAACGTCAAAGAACTTCACTAACCTATCCCTTTAGTACATGTGACAATATTTACCAAAACTATACTATTTGAGATACAATTTACCCTTATAGTCCCATTGTCCCCTTGGGAAACCAAATGAATTTTGGGTAGGCTCCTATAATCTCAATTTTTGTCTTGATTTTTTAAACTTTTTTTGAAGGTAGGAAAATACATTTTCTTTTGGGGAGTATAATTTTTATTTCAAGTGGTGCTTGGGAGAAAAATTGATGTTCACTAAGCCCGAAACAAGGTGTGTTGGGTAGCACAAAAAAATCACAAAAGATCAAAATAAAACTTTCAAAATTCTATTTCTCATAGAAAATATTTTTGTCTATATGTTATTTGATTCATTCTATTTGGACTAGTAATGAGAAAGTCATGGAAAAACTTGTTTTTGAGGCAACTTAATCTCTTTCTTAGAAAACTAACTTATGAGATTAATTTTTTAATTCAATTTTCACAATTTCTCAAAAAAAAAAATTCAAAAGGGTTTGGTTTCCTTCCTAGAACAATCTCACAATTGAGATTATTGTATTTCAATTCCATCTTAGACCTATTAATGACCTATTTTTTTCTTTCAATCTTGTCTCTACTACTTAATGATTTTTTAAAGAATGAAAATCAAGTGTCCTTTTTTGAATTTTTTTCTAGTCATTCAACTAAATTCTTCAACATAATTTTTAATTCAATACTAGTAATGCAAAAAATTTAAGTTTAAATTTTAGGGGCACTTTACATGATGGCCAAAAGTCAAGAAGCCAACAATTTCTACCAATTAGATTGCAAGAAACCAAAAATTTGACCTCTCAACCCTTCACACTAGAAGGCATAGTCCAAAGGCCATTACTTCCTTCTCTATTTTCTACATAGCAACATCTTTTGACCAAGGTGACAAACTCTCAAAGGAAGTTTGGGTTGAACAAGAACAATAACCCAAACTACAGTTGAGAGGTTGTAGAATTTTGTTCATAAAAAAAGAAAAAAATGACAAGATCTTAATAGGTAGAAAGAATGGGCTATATATTGCAAAGCAACAATTAGGATATTCCTTCCTATTGCTTTCTTTCTCTCTCTTATGATATTTGTTATTTTACCTTTTGCCTTTAGCCACCTTCCTCTTCTATTCATACCCTTTATAATCCTTATTTGATGATAAACATGTAATATGGTGCTTTTTGAAGGCTATTTTAAATTCCTTTCCTAGAACTTCTACTTGTAGAAATTAACATACTTGTGCAAATTCATGTTGTCATGCCAATGTTTATGGAATGCCAAAATGCCCTCAATGACATATTGTATGACCATTAAAACTAAAAGTATAACTAGAATGCATTCTTTTTTAAAATCTATGGTTAGAAAAGATGAAAGGAAAAATTCAAAAATTAGATGGATTAATGTGGAGAGATGCATAGAAGCCAAACAAATGGTGTGATTTTGCACTTTGGGCTTGGCCTTGAAAGACTTCACACTATGGTTGTCTAAGTCAAGAGGTTGTGGGAGCTCATTGTCAAAGGTTTGAAGTTTTGACTTAGCAATTGGAAGCTTCACACTAAAGCCAACCAAAGGCTCCAAATCCTATATTTTATTGCCTATTTTGAACCCATTTTTTTGGACTCTCAACAACATTTGGCTACTCATTCATATGGCTTCATGACTTTGATGGCTATCATATGAAGTGGCCCTTACAATCTTGTTTAACAAGGTGCAAAAAACCACAATTTTCTTCACTGAAAACACAAATATCTTGCAATTCCCACAATCAAGGTTCCTGAAATTTCTGCCACACATTCTAATATTAGTCTAGTGCAAGATCTTGTGGTTAAATATGCAAAAGAAACAATTTCTAAAGTTTTTTGCACTTCACAATAGAAATGACAGTTTTGAGTGGAATTTGATGAAAAAAAGGCCTTTGGAACTTTAGGGGTTAAATTACCATAAACTGAAATATTGTTATATGGTATGACTTTCCAAATAAAAAGAAAAAAATTTAGTGATACTAATTTTGCGCTCAGTGTTTATTCATGCCTCGAATTCAAAAATTATACCATGATTGGCCTCCTGGGAGGGACAAGACCTACCGAGAAGGTTCCCTCCCTCATTTTGTTTGTAGGTTGAAAGAAAAGAAAACAAACTGGCACAGGCTTTAAAAATATGGACTCAAAAGTAAAGCAAATAAATGGTTTGGAAACTAAACCATGTTTCTGTGATATTCTAAATTTAGAAGCAGTGACAACCGATTGCTGTAAACCTCATAAAATTATGTACGTACCTCTGTCCCTTATACTTACAATGGGTTGGGTCAAGCAGGAAGAGCCTATGCATTCAAGAAATTATTAAATGACCAAACCAACTTATACTATTATATACTATTATACAGAGAGTGAGGATAAATTATGCGTCAGCTTCGGCCCCCATTCGTCCTCCCCTCGACGCAGAAGCTGCGGAATGAACGCATGTTCCATTTCAACTAAATGCCTTGGATCATACTCGGTCATATATGCCTCCACGATGGCTGAAATGGGAGCACTTCTGCACAATAGCAGAGATCATGGCATAATGGAGAGTTCAGTATTGAGCACAGTGATTTTTGGCAACAAAATATCTCAATTTTTCCAAGGGGTAGCAATGAATCATCTCTATAAACATACATCACAGAAGTCTCTCCCCACTCGATGTCGATAGTTTAGTGTTGCTTCCCTTGATCGGTGGGTTTATTCTTAAATGGCTGATAGTTTTAGTGCCATTTCAATGTTTTATTAGTGCCTTTCTAGTGTGTCTAAAGATCGAAATTTGAAAGAGCACTACAAGGATGCTAAAGACACATTGAAATTACGCTGAGCTAGTGATATTTTTTTGGTAACTTCTCGACTAATAGAAGCAACACTGAAATAATTGATTATCAGCGGAGAGGGACGTTTGTGATGGAGCCTTACTTTTGAATCAGAATCTTGTACAACGCTTGCAGGATGGGACATAGGTCAACTGGTCGGACAGGCGTGCCAAGCTCAGGATGTATCACACTCAAGGAAGGCTGTCGCAACAACTCGTGGAATGCCTTCACTGCAGAAATACCCTGGATGTATAAAAAGACAGGAAGTGAGGACTCTGATGTTGCAGTAAAAATCCAAGTTGCTATAGTCAAGGTCGGTTTAAACAATATATCCGAGCAGAATTTCGAAGGACCGCGATCAATAAAACATTCTCGCATTCTAGGTCAGCGACAATCTGCACGATTTTCCAACGCTTCTGAATTAAAGAACAGGTCAAGAACACAGGATGTTGAAAAAACCCAGAGAATGATGCAAACCAGTTAGCAAAAACACAGGTCAAAAAACTCAAATCTAGAATATTTGACCGTTATACATCATATTAATGTATTGCAGTTCCAAATTCCAAACAAAGCCATCACAAACGTAAAGTGAGGCTGGAGAGAGAGCACAAGACCAAGAGGTTCGTTTTTAGACGTAAGACAGTGTAATATTGGAAACAAATTGTAAAGACAGCTTACACTTGTAAACTGCGGAGTTAACATGCAGAACGCTAGCACAAACAAAAGACCTGTTTAAGAGAAGCAAAAGAATTTGTTCTTTGCAACGGACCTGAATTGTACCAGTGCCACTAAAGGTGTCGCCCATCTCAATCGTGATCTCTCCTTTAGCAAGTTTTCCTCCATACCATGCATTTCGACCTTTCAAAAGTGTGACATACGTATCTGCAAGCAATGGGCCAGCCAGGGGACCTGGATTCTCTGCCAACAAACGAGTGATGTAAATCATCTCTGATGTCGCGTGTGAGAAATACACGGCCTTGCTTGTGGCTGACTCATGGGTCAAAGCGCCCACCATTCCTGCGTAAGACAAAATACAATTCAATCATCACAAATCCATTCACTAGAAAAGATTACCGTAGCATGATGTTAACTCTTCAGACAAAAACCAATTTTTCACTGAATGATTACATCACAAAAGATTGTCGTGTTCATTACAACACGAAAGAGAAAACACACGCTCACCAGCACCAATAGCATACACATTCTTGAGACCTCCCATGACCTCATGTGTGGCGATGTCAGGATTATCCCAAACAATGAAATGCGGCTGCCGCAGAAACTTTGCCAAGGGTTGTCGCCATTTCTCTGATCCGCAAATTCGTGCATTCGCATATTCCTTATTATAGACCTCAGATGCAATGTTTGGGCCTCCCAGGTAAAACACATTTTCAGATGGCACGCCAGCTGAATCACAAACACCCACCCACATCTAAGTTCCAGTCCTCAAAACTTCACAAAACAGGTTTGCAGCTGAGGGTAAAATGATCACACAAATTACCACATTCGGACACATAAAGCCAACACATACCCCTAATTGCAAAACCCTAAAATCTTGCACAAAGGAGTAGATATTGATTTTGAGAATGTGAACCACCTCAATATCTGAACTCAAGTCAGTTTTAGGTCATCTAACAATACAACTTTGAATCCTTGATCTGCTATACATTCTTCCTGGCACTAAACTGGACAACTAATCTGTTGTATGTCTCAGGAAATTATGATTTCCGTTCCTTTCAGGAAGCCTTTGATGTCGAAATTAAAGTGTCCTAATTGGACCTTGTATTCTTTAAGGTTATTTTGAGTAAGTCATATGGAGGCATTTTCCTGTCCAATTTCATTTAGGTTGCAACGAAATTTAGGTTGCAATTTTCTTCACTAATTATGGCGATATAAAATTTGAATTCTTTCGAATTTATGCTTTTCACCATATGAGCAACGAAATTGGTATAAAAAAATTTCAACAAAACTGCAGACACTTATTTCGGGACGGAGGTAGCATGATAAAAATTAATTGACGTATGAATGGGAGAACTGCACTTACTCATGTCCACAATCATTTGAGTAGGAGTAAGAATATGGGGATGAGGTTGCAAGGCCGTCTCCACACCCTTGGCCAACGAGATGATGATAGGCATGGTGCGGCGCTCACGCCAGTACCGCCCAATGTCCTTGAAAACACGTTTTATCTCAGTGGAGGGAAGCCCGGCCACCACAATGTCGGCGTCCCACACGGCCTCCTGGAGGTTGGTCACCACCTTAAGAGGGCATAGCGGCGTGTCCAGCATGTTCACACAGAAGCCATCACGCAGAATCTCATCGGCATACAAGGTGCGTTCGCCCAGTCGCCCTTCCACGTACTTGAGGTACGCGCATTTCCGAATCAGACGACGCAGCACGTCTTCCCGGGAGTTGATCACCTCGAAGAGGTGCTCCGCTGATTGCCGGCTCACTTCCTTGCCTCCCCTTCTCCACAACCGCAGCTGGAAATTCAACAATCAGCATAGCCATCAGTCACATATGCTAGAGGTACCTGATTACAACGCCTGCCTAAATGCTACACCCCGTCATAATTAGATTGAACACAGACTCATGTTGGTTTTAGTTTATCTATCTGTAAACTTAAAAAACTTATAATGTTGGCATATGGTATCCAAACAACGCAGAGGTACCTAATCGCAACACGTAGCTAAATATAACACCCCTAATGAGCTTGCATAATAAGTAAATTTTGACTTTGAGAATGTTAACCACCTCAAACAGTAGAACTTGTGTTCGTTTTAGATCATCTAGCACAAACCAAAATATCACGCACACTCCCCACACTATCATTGACTGCAGCAAGCCATACACATTCAAAAACGTCAAACTGGAAAAACTATGTCCCTGCTCTTTCTCAGAGCGGCAGTCCCAGTTGCTTCAATTGGCTTGTCTCACCTTCACATTCCAAGAGCGCAATCACTCAGTTACACACAAGATTAGGGTTTAGACATAGAAATTTGATTGCGAATGAGAGTTGCCGGACCTGGATAGAATCCCGAAACGCGCTAGTCCCAATTGCTTCCATTATTTTTTCTCACCTTCAAGTTCCAAGCGCGTAATCACTCAGTTACACACAAGATCAGGGTTAAGACATGAAATTCGATTGCGAGCGCGAGTTGCCAGACCTGTGCAGGATCCCGACACGCGCCAGTCCCCATTTCTTCCATTATTCTTTCCTCACCTCCAAGTTCCAAGAGCACAATCACTCCAACACACTCCAGATTAGGGTTTAGAAATTGGATTGCGAAAGTCGGTTTCCTGACCTGGATCAAATCCCGAAACGCGCCATAAGTGTCTTGCAACATAGCGATGAACACACTCCCCCAAGCGCCTGCTCCCACGCCCACGACGCGCAGGGGATCTCCATCAGCTTTCCCCAACAACTGTCGAAGCTCACGGAGCCGCAGCTCGTCCTTGTTCGAATCCGCCACGCCTCCCTTGCCTCCATCGCCACCCAGGGCCTCCGCTGCTGCTCCTGCTGCGCCATTGGAGGTCGCTGGTGCTTCCCCCATGACGATCGAGATAGAGAGAGAGCTTTAAGTGCACTGATGGAAATTGCTCACGTCTCCGTGCATGCATGGACTGGAGTTTGCAGTGACAAGATTCTGTTGCACTTGGGATCTGTATTGGAGTACTGGACGGAGCTTTTGATGACTGGGACCACTCCGTTGAGTGTGAAAAGGAGTGAAGGGACTGCCTGTGGCAACTGGGTGGCACTGCGCTTGCTTGGCAGGGTGGGTGGCGTGAAGGAAGTCACGTGTTGGGTGGTCATTGAAAGGCTTGATCCCACCAGTGCAAGAATGTGCCATGCTGAAGCAGCAGGATTTTTTGGGTTAAGCCGGTGGAACTAACGTAAGGTAACTAACTTACACCCAAAAGTGTCAAAATAAGAAATCCATCATAGTTTCCATTATTATATTAGAAAAATTATTGTGGATTTTTGTTGGTAGTTAAAAAGGGATTTTAGATTTTCTTAAAATGCATTTTTTGGACATTGTATGAATAAACTGTAAATTTTCAAAGTACTAAAAATAGGTGTTTCTAACACCACCCCTATATCCTCATGAATAGTGGGAGTACATTTTATGCAAGAATATATAGGGGTCAGTTTTAGAAAGAGGTTGCTTTTGGGTGTAGTTACCTTAAGACTTAATTTACTTGAAATCAATCTCTTGCTTCACCCCTCAATGCCCAAGGTCCAAGGCCTTTTAGGAGCTTCTTGGATTTGGTTGAAAAACTAAACAAAAAGCCCGAGTTTTGATAAATTTTATCAATTATTTTCAAATTTGTGATTGTACAAATTCCAACATAGGAAAAGAAAACATAACAAAATCACTTATTATTAATTGAAAGATTATAATGTTTGATCAAGAGGGTGTTGCAATTGTGAAAGTGATGTGATGTCTTTCAATCTTTTTTTTTACATGCAATATCTAAAATCGAGGTCATGAAATAAATGTATGAAGTTAAAGTACATAATATGTAAAACCAAAATCAAAATATGGCTTCTCAAAATGTACTCTACAATTTCTTTTCAAATGAATTTCAAATGTGATTTTCCCCCCAAATCTAGTGTATTTGAGGCACATTTCCAAGAGTTCAAACTCTTAACACTAAAAAGTCAAGATTTGAAAATGGACACCCGTGTATAAAGTCTTCAATAAAAAAATCACAAAATATTTCTTCAAAATTGGATTTGGATTGTTTAAAATAGATCCTGAAGGGAGCTCAATAGAAGCCCTCATTCAAGCAATGAAACCATAGTGATGTGCACATGAGGGTGAAGGTGGGAGCTAGCTCCTAGGATTTTGAAATGATTTCTCAACAAGGTTGCAACCAGGTTGCAAACAAGTTACGTAGAAGCATCCAAATGTAACACAAGTCGTTTACGGACCCCTAAAAAACAACCTAAATCCAAGGGTTTGTGGACCCAAAGTAGAGAGGTGGGGTTCCAAAAAGTTGACATTCTTCTAGAAAGTAACCAATCACCCACACTTGATCCAAGTTTAGTGTGTGTCTCTTTTGGGTGTTTTTGTACCCACTTTGATGTTAGTCTAGTGTCTATAGCCAATGCATCCACAAAGTTGTTTTCAAAAACTCATATAATATTCATACAAGCTTGGAAAAATACGAAACCAATTTTTATAGGTTTTCTAAGCCATTTCCTAACACACACACATCATTTTTTTCCTGTACGCACCTTCCATATCAAAAGATTCGAAATAAGTGTCACGCATTTAGGTGCTTCTATCTTACTGAAGGTCAAAACTGTGCATGAACAGTGTCGGCTCTGGTGTGCCTTTGAAGCAGCTCTGAATTTTCCGGAGCCGGGCGGAGTGGCTCCTGTCGATGAATTTCATCCCGGGGAACGGCTCCAGACGGCTCCGGAGCCACTCACTCACTCACTCATGTGCATGGGACTAAATTTCCATTAGTTACACATCCTCACTACTGTAGTACGTGATTCTGGTGATGACGACAAGGTTCAGTTGAGCATGTCCACCTGGCCGGAGATTGAAACATCAAAGTCTGATTGTTGTTCAGACTTCCCTTCGAAAATCTCTCTAATCTAAAATCTGAGTCGACCTCTGCAATATCCTGCAGCAGAGAAGAACCCTCAAGCTGCCCAGTGGGAGCAAACTTGCACAAAACTTGCACAAACAGAGTCGCAGCTGCAAACAGCAAACTCGGCACCTGTTTTCAAGAAGACTCTCCAATTCCTTCTTGAGCCAGTGTAAATCAAGAGTGACATTCAGTTGTTGAAGATCCATATTCATTCTCAAGAGACTGATTTCTAAGGAACAAAAACTTCATCTACCTGGCAACAAGGTAATTGTTGTCCAAGTTTAAAATCTGAACCTGAGTCAAATTGAAAGAATTCATGGCTTCACAGCTACTGGCATCTGGAATGACTTCCTTGTCCTAAAGGACAACTGCTTTACTCTGTAGTAAATGGCCCTACTAAAATATGCTACAAATGCTAGGACTGTAACACTCACAAACGTCACTGTGAACACCGAACACACTATCACCCTCAGTCTCCCAGACTGGCCCATACCAAACACGCTACATGAAAAGCTAAAAACCATGGTAGCCAGTGACAACAACAAGAAGTAGCTTGCCAATGCCACCAGCACGCGCACCCGTCTCACTTTATGTCCAATATACTCACTATGCCACACACTGGAATGCCTCCCATCATACAACCCAAATGAAAATGGCAAGGCCACGCATGCTCCCAGGATGGTTGCAACAATGGATGTCAAAAACGTGGTTGGCACAGTGATGTACAACAACGAATACTTATGGCCATTGTTGTCCGTCAAGGGTTTAACACAACTGGCATAGGAAACGCCTGCCATCAAAACAGCCACCACAAGGATGGCATTAGCAGCCGTGACATAAGTATCCTGCTCCTTGTGCAACATGCCAATATACTCCTTCACATCTGTGCGTCGCATCAGATGCTCACATACATCCCTATGCCCAAGAGCAAAAGCGTAATCCAGAGCAGTTTTGTTGAACTTGTCCTTCCTGTTGGCTTGCAACAACCATCCTTGCTCCATACACAATGCTTCCACCACATCCAGTTGGCCAGAGATTGTCGCAATGTGTAAAGGGGTTTGGTTTCTTTCCTGGTCCAGAGTCTCATTTGCAAGGTGGGGTTGCCACTTCAGAATTTGGGGGATCAAGGAAGCGCCATAGCTGGAATGGGACTCGATTGCCCAGAGCGTGAGAGACGGGGAGCCTTGCAGCTGTTGCTGCAGCTCCTTGAGTAAAAACGCCGCGACTTCGTAGTCCGTGGTTGTTTCCAGAAGCTCAATGAAAGTTTTCGTGAGGGGCTTTGAAGTGGAGACGTAATGGGGGACCCATTCTTGGAGGATTTGGAGATGGCCGCCCCGGACGGCGTGGTGTAAAGGTGACAGCGCTTCGTCGTCGTGAGTGTGAAGTGTGTGCGGCGCGCGGCGCAGAAGCAAACGGACGACCTCGCGGTGACCTTTCCGCGCGGCCAGGTGCACAGCCAAGCGGCCTCGACTGTCTGTCGCCAGCACCACGGCGACCAAAGAATTCGTAGAGTTCGTAGCAGAAGCTCCTGAGCCAGCGACGAGTAGCTCCGTCACGACGGCGGCGAGGTTATTCTCGGCCGCGTAGTGAAGCGCGGTCCTGCCACGGCTGTCCCTCGAGTTCAGAAATCCTAATCCGTTCGTTGCAGATGCTTTCACGAGCAAGCGCACGACTTCCCATTTCGAATCGCTCTTGCTAGTAGCATTTCCATCGCCGCAGGCACAATGGAGCGCAGTCCGATGATCAAGGGTCGTGGTAGTCAAAACCACGCGACGGTCACGCAACAGAGACTCCACGAGGTCGGAACGCGACAACGAACACGCCAAGTGGAGTGGCGTCAACCCCTTTGTGCAAACCACGTTCAGGTCGACCTCAGGAAGTGTTAGCAAGAGTTGCAAGACGTCTGTCCCGCGCAGCACCGCCGCGTGCAGCAGCGTTGTGGGAGCGCCGCGGGAGGGATTCTCGGGGACGAGGTTGTTGACGTTTTGGCGAATCTCGGGGTGTGAAAGGAATACTCTGCAGACGCCTACGTCGGGATTGCGAATGATCGCGCGTTGACAGGCGATGAGGCCTGTGTCGCGCGCGATGAGCGATCCGGGGGGTAAGCGGTGGACCCAGTCGAGTACCTCTTGCTCACTCGCAACATGCGCAATGCTGCAAAGAGAATCCACGGAGTTCATGTCGGCAACAACTTGCGAAATGATGGTTACATCTTCAACTATATGTTGCCCAGGCTATCATACTCTTGAATGCAAGGCTATGGTGGTAATGTTGGATACGCTAAATGAAGGTCTCATCTTCATCTGATAAGCTAAATGAAGGTTCTCATTTTCAACTAGATGTCTATGTTAGCATGTTACTATCTGCGAAGCTGTCAACATCGAGTTCACGCCTTGGCTATGGCGGTAAGCATTCTACGAGTTCCTTGATCGAACTGAAAACTGGTGTGAAAGAATGCTTGCTAAGAATGTTTGGTAAGAGGTTCCTTTGGTTCCATGTTTTCTACATTTTCTAAGGGACTCCGGGATAGTTTGTCGAACTAGACTCTTCAGTATGTTGTTCTTGAGACCAAAATCATTCTACTTCTTTCAAAGGGACTACAAACTGAAGCAAGAATCATCAAGGATCCGGTTAGGAAGTACTAACTTAAACAATAACGCCAACAAAGTACTAAACTTCAAGACAACTGGGTACTGTTCATAGCCAAAGCGTGAACTTGCCAAGAATTTTTGCTGAGAATTAGATGCAATGTACTGTGGCACAACCGACGGAGCTCTCACACGTGGGCTCCTTTTTTACATTATTGCATGAACATGATTGCATACTACTGGCATGGAAATTGCAGGATGGGATTGACAATTGCCTCCATGTCCACGAAGTCGACTGATCAGTCGATAGGAATAATGCTACTTATGTTGGGATCTGCAGCGACAGGATCATCGTACGTCAACTGTCCAAAGAGGTGCAATGAAGGTTTTAGTCTGAAAGTGTGGGCATGGTCGAATTATTATGTGTCTAACCACTAAATGCCCGAGTCACCAAATTTTGGTGTCGACTGACAATACTTTGAAGTTGAATAAACCGTAACCAAGTTACTATTTTTAATAGTTTATATTTTTTACAAATTCATTTAGAAGTCTAGTTTTAGCATCAAAAAATCTGATTTTGAAGATGAATGATTATGGTTTTTTTATTCAAGATTTTGTGCAAGGGTGTCCATTGCAAATCTTGATTTTTTAGTGTTGAGAGCTCTTGGAAATGAGCCTCAAATACATTGGATCTTGGAGAAAAAAATCTTATTAGAAATTCATTTACAAAATTGTAGAGTAGATATTAGGAAGCCAAAAATCAATTGGATTTTAGGGTTGGTTTACCCTTTAACCTCATATTTTCTTCATGACCAATTTTTTAGATTTGACATGTGAAAAGAGGATTGAAAGACTTCAATTCACTTTCATAGTTTTAACACCCTCATGATAAAACATTGTAATCTTCTAATCCATAAGTGATATTGTTATGTTTTCTTTCCCATGTGATCTCTAACATGACTAGTTTGAATTCAAAAAGAATTGGTAAAACTCATCAAAATGTTGGCTTTTTCTATTTATAGAAAATTCCAAGAAGCTCCAAAAAGACCTTGGGGATTTAGGGGTTAAAGTTTCATGCAGCATCTGATCACGAGCCATGGAGTCAATGAAGTCATGGAAGATGATTTGAGGACCTCAGGACTCTACCTTCCTTCTGCAAGTCTTCCAGACAGCAGTTTACTCTCAAAAAATATGCTTCAGAATAGGGGATGACATTATTAGGGAATTATTTTCAAAAAGTAGTTTTTTCAGAAAGGGAAGAATAGACAAAGTTATGAATTCTATATTAATTTCGAAAATTATTAATCCTGCATGGTGTATGTGATGAAGTTGCTATTCAGGTAACTAGGTAAGGTATTTCAATGCACTAGACGTCAACCTTTCAGCCGCCGTGGGTACCGCTTCTTTACCGGCGTTGATTAACTAAAGATGGAATTCGCCGCAGCGCAGCGGCTGACCAAGGATTTCGCCAATAATAGTCTTCCAATCATCTGAAACGAAAGAGTACTACCGTCACTGTGAAACTCACTCACCCGAAAATCGCTTCTCGCTCTACAGCTCCCGTACTTCGAAACAATCGCAGGCTTCCCAGGACGGACGCCCACCGTACAATCAAGTCCTCCCACCACTCTATTACGCCCGCAGTCCCCCCAGCACCCACCACATCGCGAGCATGAGACAGGCGAAGCTCACGACCGGAGGATTCAATCTGTAATCTTTGCAGGGTTACGAAGTGATGCCGCCTCTCCTCGTTCAGGTACGTATGGAGTGTTCGTTCTCTCTGAGCTTCAAACCCGAATTCGAATTCGAATTCGGAGGTGAGCATTTGGAGCTTGCGGACATGGGACATGGGAAGCTCAAAACGGAAGGATTCAATCCGTTAGTAGCCCTGCAGGATTACGATGCAATTCCGCCTCTCGTCATTCACGTCTGGAGTGTTCGTTCTCTCTGAGCTTCAAACCCAAATTCGAATTCGAATTTGGGGGTGAGCATTTAGAACTTGGTTGTGGAAAGTAGTGTGTGTTGAGCTGCGTATATCGATCTACTGGACGATTTGACACCTAAGAAGTAGAATACGGAAGTCGTACAGAGGAAAGGAGAGTGGTTGTGACCTGTATGTAATGCAGGCCCTGGTCTTGAACGTAAGGATGTCACCTGTAGATTGTTAAGCTTTCCTCGCAATTGTGGACTCTATACCTATATCTATGGCCTATAGTACAAGAATTGGGAGTCTTGAGAAGGTTAGAGGAAGTAATGTTAAGTTGTACTCTTGAATCGAGAATGAACAGAATTAGAGTTTATGAAACATCCAAGGGCTCATATTGAATGCAGATTTACGGGTTATAATCCTCTCCCTCTCAACCATCTTGGCATATTCTTGTTGGTTAATCATTGTAGCATGATGCACTAGCTTGGTTCTGGAAAGAAGTTCATGTTGAGCCGCAAAGTGATGAAGGATGCTCGGAAGGATGTACTCTTTCCATATCTCAGGCTCTAGACTTGAGTTAACTATGTAGCATAATCTCTAACTTATGGCTGATCTGAGATGATTTTCCCTACTGCAAACCCCGTCGCTTTTCATTTCCTGAAATAGCGACGAAACTTGGGGCGAGTGAAAAAAGTCACAAATGACAACATGGGGCCGACTTAGATACTAACATTAGATCATTTAGATTGAGAAGTGACACAAGTTCGGAGCCCTGGAATGAAAAACGCCAGGGTTCACTCTAGTGTTTGGATGGCGATGTATGAATTGGGATGATCCAATGGTAGAGTAAGAAAATTTCTTTGAAAATATGAGGAGCAAAGATGTAGAATGATGAATGATGAAAGTGATTATGACAAAGGAATGATGAAAGTGATTATGGGTTATAACATAAGGTAAGCATACCCATTATAGATGCTTAGTTTGAAGCTTTACTTTTGGATCCAATTTAGTTATGTTGTATTCTAGTATACATTTAGTGGAATTAGGACTCAAAGTTTTGGAAATGGGGATGAAAGGGTTGGAATTGGGTTGGAAAGCTACCATTTAATGAGTTCTCTGAACTCACTCATGCAACTTCTACACATGGCAAAAGGTTCATTCATTGTCCTACTTTACAAAGGGATGCTTTTGAATTTCCAATTATCATTTACTAAAATAAGAGAGCCACATTACCTTACTTGGTTAGCAAGTTTGGCTTAAATTAACTTTTTTAAAAGAGTCTTTTTTTTTTGGCTAATTTTGGGACCAAACAATCAAACAAATGTAAAGATGGTTTGTCTAAATCCAAAGAATCTACTAACAATCCTTTGAGTCAAATGCCAAATTCATCATTAATTTGATCATCTACCATCAAGAAGTTTTTGATGACAAGATGATGAAATTACCTCACTAACATCTAATGAGAATCAAGGATAGAGAGGTTGTTTTTATAATTATTTTTTGTCATGAATCTTCAAAGGATATGGGATAATCTAAACATGAGAGTTTGACCATTCATTGTTAAAATATAGGAATTGTATTTAAAGTATAATTTTACACCTCATTTTGATATGATAGAATAATATTTTTCAAAAACTTTGAACTAGGAAAAGTTTGAAAAATCAAGCTAGCTTTGATGTACCAATATCCGATTGTAATTTTGAACATGTAGAAAAAAGTTGTAGACAAAATTTAGAGAGAATGTTTGAAAATGTTAAAGAAACAATCCCTTCCATCTGCTCTTTGAACCTCATCCATAAATTTTGATTGGAGGCTCGAAATTTCAAATGAGTTTTTGGAGTTGATAGTTAGCTTGTCATGATTTCATACATGTATTTTCTTAGTTAAAAGTTTTTGAAAAACGTTATTATGTTGTGGTAAACCCTAAAGGACCATGAGGACACCAAATGGCTTCTACAATTACATTTGTAGATAATTCAAAATGTAAACCTCACTTAGACAACAAAGAGGCTCTAGATGATTTTTTACATTGAATTTGTCAATGCAATCCGATCTAGAAGTGACCAAGTGTGAGATTTTGGGTGAATTTTTTGAGAATGAAATAGGTGCTCTAGGCCATAACTTTACATCCTCATATCTTTTTTCACTATACTTCAAAATAATTTGAAAAAAATTACAAATTAATACAATGATGATATGTCCCTGTGCAAAAAAATCAAAGTTTTTGAAGCACTTTTGAGCATTCCAATTTCAATGTATTCACAAAGTAAAACCTAATCAACCATCTTTCATCAATATTGTTAACAATAACATTTTCTCAAAAATTGTTCAATTTTATTGATCTTTTTTTATAGAAAGATAGATAAGTCTTCTTTCATTTCAATAGTGACTATTGTCAAAATGATTCCACACAAATGAAGCAAGAATTATCCTTGTTACAAAAGCTATTTAAGAAAACATGATATATGTTCAAACATCCTTCATCCTTTAGGGGTAAAATGAGGTTTGAAATTTTGTAGGTCAAATAAAATACCATCAAATTATACAGACGTAGTAGAAATTAAGTATGAACTTCAAAAACTATTTAAAGAAGTATCCAACACACAATTGAGTGTCAAATTTGCTCCAAAACTTCAAATGAAGAAGGTGGTAACTTTTTGAAAAGCTAATATAAAAATTTATAACTCCTTCAAATTACAATTCAAAAACTCATATTGTCTGCCTTCCATGGCTGGTCAAAATGCTTCCTCTCTTCAATTTGAATGCAATTCCTCACTATTCTACCTCCAAGTTCATATCTTTCTCTTTCTAACTCTAAATTGAGAGTGTAAAAAACAAAATTTATCACAATTGTGTACAAATCTTTCAAATTTCAACTCAAAAGATGATATTGTACGATTTTTTTAGCCAGTCAAAGTTTTCTCTCCTTAAATCAAAGGAAGCTCTTCACTACTTCACTTACAAACTCATATTTTTCATTTTATAATTTCAAACTAAACTTGTAATATCTTTTGGAAAGCTAACACAAATTTCTACAAACTTTCTAAATTTCAACTCAAAAACTAATACTTTTTAGATTTTTATAGATAGTCAAAGTTTTTCTCTTCAACTCAAAAGCAACTCTTTATTACTTCACTTCTTTATCCATAACTTTTGAATTTTAACTCCAAACTATGAGAGTGATAACTTTTTGAAAAATTAACAATTCAACACATAGTCATACCAAATCTTAAAAGTAAGTAATTTTTCACCCAAAATTTCTGAGTGCTTGAAAATTTTGCCCTCAAACTTCAAGACAATTAACCCTCTCATACTTCATTAAACATAACTTTCTCATACTCCAAATCAAATGAGTACTAGGTTTTTGGAATTAGAAGAAGAAGAACACACTACCAAATTTTCCTTACAAAATTCTCAAAATACAACATGCTATGGTTCTTCAAACTCATGGTTCTCTCCAAAATTAACATGAGAAGAAAGAAGAAGATTCTCTAACTCATCCTCCATCCCATGTACTTAAGCAAGTGGATTTTAGCCCTTAAAATGCTACATGGACCAAATTTCATTCATTAGCTTTTGTATTTCTTCTCATAATCCTATCCATATCACCTATGTGAATTTTTAAATCTAAAAAAAACAAACCTACAAAAAGATAAAACAAGCTTCACCATTCATCTCAATAACTTCAAGTACACGAAAGAAGTTTCAAAATACCTCAAAATATGAAAATAAAAGAACTAGGTTCAAATAGTTGTCTCACAAAGATAAAAAATAGAGTTTCAAGAAAATTTCACTCTTTCAACTTTATGAGACTCTAGAACCCCCCCTCTGATTCAACATGCTAATATATATATATATATATATATATATATATATATATATATATATATATATATATATATATATATATATGCATATAGTATACATATTTACAATGCAACAATGGAATATCATCTAATACTCTTCTTGTAGGCTTTAATGCTCCTTAGCCATACATCTTAGAAATAACATCCTTTTTCAGTCTTGAGTCTCAAATTTCATGTGATATTAAGTATTTTTTATAGTGAATTTGATAGTACATTTTGTAACTTTATAATTCAAGTTTTTTTACTATTGAATTCGGCAATACATTCCTAAAACCCTTTAGTGCCCGATTGACCAGTTTTTGGTTGATTTGGGGACTTTTTGTTTGCTACTGTTCACAAAACATTTGATTTCAAAAAACCCAAGGAACAACGCAATTAGAGTATCTTCATATGCTCCAAACAAAACCAATTTCAAGAGAGTGCATGCAAAAATGCATCAGCTATGCTTATCCAAACTTAAATGTCCCGAGCCTTCACAAGTGAAATATCATAAAGAAATACATATTTAATGTAAGGGATGATTATTTATATGTGTGAGAGAACTAGCTAGAAGGTTTTTGATTGCTTTTTGGTGCATTCATTAAAATTTATGCCTAATTGTGGTAGATCATATGTAACACTAGTGTTGAAGGATGTTTACAACATATCAATCTTTGAAGATTATTTACAAGCATGTGCACTATTGGATCACTTTCATTTTTTGTTTGGTTCAAGTATCTGTCCTATAGAACCAATTGATAGGATCTAATCCAGGATTTTGTCCTTAGGGTGGCCACAAAATTTCACTTTGTCAAAATTATATTAAAAAATTGCGCTTGCCCCCAAAATCAACCATGGTCACTAAAGGGTTAAACTCATTCTACAATCTCTAGGTAGCTAGTTGCTTTTAATACAAGCACCATCCCCAACGTAGAAAGACTATCTGTAATAAAAAATCTATGATTCAATCTACTACCATCTTGAACTAAAAAAAAACAAGGAAAAAAGTAGAGTTATTGGCTACAATCAATATCTTGGATGATGTTGATGGAGTGATTAGTGACTATGATAGGAACATCCACCTTTTGAGTATGAATTCATTACAAAAAGTATCTGTTTTTAGGCCTTCATGTTGTGGCCATATTACAAAATATTGTAACTACTTTAGGTGAGTAAGATAACCATTACGAATATACTTTTATTGGTTTTGGGGTAGTCTAGAATATTTTTTTGACACAAACACGTTGAACAACACATTGCTAGGGCAAGGAGTATCCCTCAAATAGAGAAGTTGATTTCACGTTAGATAAACAACCTATCACCATGGAGTATCAAACCTACAACAATGCCACTTAGTTTTTGTACCTTTACACCATCATTTGGTAGTTTAGGGTCATCTCAGACGAAGTGAGAGACTCTTTTGGGTCAATTGCCTACCACACTTCAAAAATTCATAAAAAACTCATACTTTGTTAGAAAAATATAATATCAATTTTTGTCCCCATTTCTCACATTTGTCTTTATGTGATAATTTAAAAAAAATTCAATCATACCAACAAGGCAAACCAGTCATTTTTGCTTGTCATAGGTTGGTTCACCTTATTTAGTGTTCAGATAGAACCTCCCTTAGTGCATGATGTCAGGACTATGCACTAAGAGAGATTAATTAATGCATTTAGAGAAGCCATAGGACTACTTGTCATTTCATCATGAATTATGGGGATGGGCCACCTATTGTCTAAAAACTCTTAATCTTTAAAGGATACAGCCCCCATGACCAAGGTAGTCAACAAAATTGCTTTGATTATTGGACCAAGAGGTGCATTATGTTTTTCTACAGTTAGTGAAGTCATCCATCGAACACAAAACATCCATGTCGACATTTAATCCCTCATTGCTTGAAGTCCAAACATGTGTAAAAGCATCCTTGCTTTTCAAGTGCTATAAGTCTAAATTTCAGTAAAGTATGAAAATCTTAATTGTACAATCTTGTAGTGTGCATGTTGTAGATGGTGTGAAACAAATTTGGGGTCATTTGACCATAAAGATTGAATGATTATAATGTTTTAGTGTTGAAAAAAGATGCTAAAATTTTCTTAAAAACACATTTGGAGGTGAAATTTGATTTCTAAATCTACTCAAATGAGAAAACTTTAGACTACAAAGTGATTCAAAACCAAAAGACAAATAATTTGGTGAAAAAATAATCATTCAAATTGACTTAGTGTGTTTGCAAAATTGTTTTGAAATGTCAAAAACAGTGAAAAAAATAGTAAAAAATCACATCTATGGTTGAACCTCCCTCTACTAAAATGCTTTTCAATCACTCATTACCTCTTTTCTTGATATGAAATTTTAACCACACAAACTAGACTAGTATTTAAAACTTTTCCAATAAAAATGATTGAAAATAGACCACGTATGAAGAAGTTATAAGCCACGGAAGTTCATTGTAATGTAAAAATGTCTGAATTTTGAACTTCGAATTGCTCTCAAACATTCAAAACAACTTGGATTGACATGAAAATTTTATCACAATAACTAGACCTTAAGAGGAACAAAATCCAACAAATTTTATTGAGAAAAGACATTTTATGAAAAAGTTACAGGACCCCAAAGTTGCAGCCATCAGAATGCAATGTGGTGAACTCAAATTGAACCTGTGAACTTTGAAGGGCTCTCAAAAACTCATTACATCTTGGATTGATCTGAAAATTTTACTACTGAAACTAGACTAATATGCACAACTTTTCCAACAAGTTTCATTGAATTCAGACATCTGATGCGAAAGTAAGAGCACTTTGAATTTGACTACCAAACGCTACGAGGACACTTTTCATCCCCTCTGGCGATGAGGGGTTAAGGGTTAATGCATATTATGTTCCAAGGGAGGGTGCACTAAGAGAGGTTCTACCTGTAGCAGAGATCGCTTTCTGCACTGTCCTCCAATAAAATGAAATAAAACCCCCAGGTCCAGAGTCCAGACTCCAGAGCCAATAAAACTCACCTGGGGCAGGGGTGAAAGAGCTCAATAATGCTGGCTTCAGTGGTCACTGGCCAGTGTGTCCTGGTGCCCAGCGCGACCTCTGACGTTTCGCATGTGGCAAGTGGCAACCGTAATGGCGCATTCAATCCATCGCACCTTCAAAGTACAGCAAACCACCATATCTTAGCAGTCCCCAAGTGCTTAAGTTAAGGTCTGGAACCGTCTCGCAGTCTCATCACCACCGCCAGCTAGAAGTCTCCGAAGTCGATGATTGAGAAACGATTGAACATTGGGACCGAGGATATATAGGAAGTTTCATGCATTTCCCGTTGGACGACTAGCTATACCTTGAAGGTACTGTCGCTGTGACGATGGAAGCGTGAATTCGGGGCGGTTCTAGCTGTGGTGGGGTCCGAAATTGCTGCCACAATTGATCAAGTGAGAAATCATGCATTCCCGGAGATCTGGACTTTCGGGTGATATTGTGTGAGACTGTGTGAGATTGTGTGAGTGGAGAGTCGCCACTTAGTTGAGATTCGTTACGATGCGTTTGCTTTCTTGTTTGCAGGAGGATCATCCCTTCAAAAGGTTTGGGTTCTGGGTCAGCTGCATTGACGCGTTGTTTTTTACATTAAATTTGAACACCGAAGTTGACTCTGTCTCGGCCGAATCCCAGTCCTAGCTCGCACGAATCGTGAGAGCATTCGTGGTACGAAGGGCAGAAGCTCGTACGTCGTGGAGTTTGAGTGTGGGTGCGGGGTGAACCTGGATTTGAATAGGAAGAGTCGAGCTGGTTGTATTTTGTGATTCGAGCTGTAACGGTCTGTTTTCATGGAAGTAGGTTTGAGCTTGGTGAAGTTGATGTTGTTTCGATCGTAGTAGCATTGAGTGGTAATTGCAATCGAACAATTGGCGTGAGAAGGTGATACTCGCTATCAATCCGGGTAGCTCGCCTATGATCGCCTCCTGGACAGGTGCCAGGCGGGGAGGACGGCACTCGGGTAGGCAGCTTCTGTGGCCGTAGCTGGAGCTCCAAAATCTTCTGACAATAATGAGATGACAAGTCCCACTTGTTGCGTTTCTCAGCTTCTGTAACAGTTTTGGTGTAAATTTTGAACTAATTTAGGCTGTCAGTGCGCATGTGTGCGCGTGTGTGTGTGAGAGAGAGATAGAGAGCAGCTGCTGCTTGCACTCTCGACTAATCGAAATTTTCTGATCTCAGCTGCCGGCGGGGTTCAGAGCTACAAGTTCGTGTTTTTAGAAAGAGATGACCTAATTCTATCGGCGAGACCATAGCTCGACTGCAGTTTACTCAATGACAAATTTAGACAGTGCGACTCCACTGAAGAACTAAACTAAACTCGGGGGTTTGATTGTGTGCAGAAAATCCGATCAGTGTATATGGCAAACCTCCTTCCAAGAAAATGTAGCGGATCTTCTTGTTACAACATTCTTGCCGAGTTTATGAGCCTCATGCCGTAAGCATCCCCGTCGTCGCCCTCGTTCCCAAACTTGTGTGACCAGACCTCCATGGCCATGGCGAAGATCTCGAGAACTGGCGAGAGGGCCACTTCCTCGAACTTCATCATCGCCGGCTCCGTGTTAGTAGGCTTCTTCTTGATCGCCGTCTGGGTCTTCACCGCCCCTGCAGCAATTCCAGAGCAAGCGGTTCCAGCAACTAACAACAACGCTCCTCTCGACACCAGCACCCCCACTGAAACCGTCAATGAAGGTGCGACTGCGGACGTCGTCGACGCCCCTTCCAAGGATGAGTCCCCTTCCAAGGATGAGTCCCCTTCCAAGGACGAGTCCCCTTCCCTAGATGAGTCCCCTTCCATAGATGAGTCCCCCTCTGTTGTTGTGGAGTCGCCGCCTGACACAGGGCTTCCTGACACGATTTCCACGCAAGCGGAGCTCACAACCGAGAACAGGGAAGCGAATCAGACGGACTTTGAGACGCAAGCTGCGGAGTCTAAGGAAGAGAAGGAGCTTGTGGTGACAGATTCGTCAGTACTTGCGGAGAATGCGACTGAAACGCCGTTGACGGTGGAGGATGGAGCTTCCGCGAGGACGAAGTGGAAGGTTTGTGATTTTCCAGGCGCACAGGACTTCATCCCGTGTTTGGACAACGAAGCTGCTATCCAGAAGCTCAAGTCGAGGAAGCACTACCAGCACCGCGAGCGGCACTGCTTCTCTGAAGAAGAGCTGCCCAAGTGCTTGGTGCCGTTGCCGACGAATTATAAGGTGCCGATCACGTGGCCCAGCAGCAGAGATCAAGTAAGTGAGACCGGAATCCCCAAAAACTCGTGAATCTCACAAACTTTCTGAATCCCCAAAACTCGTGAATCTCACAGACTGTCTGAATCTCGAATCGAGTCCTCGTGGTTCTTGTTGTTTCTGAGAGGGCAATGTAGGGACTCTCTTTTGTTCGATTTTATTGGTTGTTTGAACAACACACAATGCAATCTTCTTCGTTGATTCCGGGGAGCAATAATGTATGGCATTATCTGAATTGTGTTGTTTACACGAAGTGATCAATCAAATTGGGGCAGTTTTAAGGCCGTGAAATGTCGGTTAAAAGCTTCCGTACTACTTTAGGGTGCAAGGACATATATGGAACTTTCATTGGTTCGATTTTTATGTAGTTTTTAACCAACGCAAGCAAGTTTTTCATGGATTCTGGAGTTATGAATATGGCATAAGACGAATTGTATGATTCTCAGGATGTGATTGGTTGAATTGGTCATTTTTAAGGCATGAAATTTTCTTAATTTGATTGATTAAATTGTTCATTTGTAAGCCGTGGAATCTCACAATGTGACTGATTGAGTTGGTCATTTCTAAACCATGGAACTCACAATGTGATTGCTTGACTTGGTCATTTCTAAACCGGGGAACCTCACAATGTGACTGATTGAATTGGTCTTTTTAAACCATGAAATCTTGGTCCTGTACGGGTTCAAAGCTTCCGTAGCAGTTTTGGGACATACGGGGACCACGTTTCTTCAATTTTCACTGAGTTTCTGACCTACACAAGCAAGCTCTTCACTGATTCTGGAATTATAAATGCGTCATAATCTGAATTGTATTATTCTTACATTGTAATGGATTGAATTGGTTATTTCTAAACCATGGAATCTCACAAGCCCCCGTTGTGCAGGTCTGGTTCAGCAACGTCCCTCATACGCAATTGGTGTCTTATAAGGCGGATCAAAACTGGGTTAAGGTGTCTCCCGATGAAAAGAAGCTGATCTTCCCTGGTGGTGGCACGCAATTCAAGCACGGGGCCCTCCATTACATCGAGTTTCTGGAACAGTCGGTGCCGGAAATCTCTTGGGGGAAGAGGACGCGCGTGATTCTCGACGTAGGCTGCGGCGTGGCCAGCTTCGGAGGCTACCTCTTCGACCGAGATGTGCTGGCGATGTCGATTGCGCCCAAGGACGAGCACGAAGCGCAGGTAACCCTAATTCCGTGGAGCCCCTTTTTCTGAATTTAACGATGATATTCCAGATTTCGTTGAATGAATGCTTTCAATGGTGAATGCGTATGTTCAAGTGGCAATTTGCGGGTGGACACGGAAATCTTCAACGTTGAACTTGTTTCCCATCTCTCTTGGGATATGGTACTGCGTTTGAATTGTGCATCATCGTTTAGATGCCTAAGATGAGTAGTGCTCTTATTGATCACTGTGCAAGGGAATAAGGACTGTTTGGGGTTCTCAAATTTTCCTTATTGTGATCGGTTCATAGCCAGTTCCGTCACAGTTTCTTTCAATTTCCATCACTCAGCGCCTGAAACCGACTAATATGACATGTGTTGTGCTTCTAACATGGTGATTAAAGCTTGAGGGAGGAAGTAGATGACTGGTTAAGTCCTTATCTTTAATGTCTTTGATGATCATTAGAGTGTTTCACAGTTTCTAAGTCAATGACTTTACAAACCTAGTTGGATTACAAACACTACTGCAGGAGAAGAGCTCTAAATTAAGAAAACTTCATTGAACTCACTGGTCTGAAAAGTGTGAACCCCACTAATTTGTGCAAAAATTTGCAAGAAAAGAATTGGGATTAATGTGCTCTTTTAATGGATTCGGTGTTGCAGGTGCAAATGGCGCTGGAGCGCGGCATCCCCGCCGTGTCGGCGGTGATGGGAACGGAGCGGCTGGTTTTCCCCAGCAACGTGTTCGACGCCGTGCACTGCGCTCGGTGCCGCGTGCCCTGGCATGTGGATGGGGGCATGCTGCTCGTGGAGCTCAACCGCGTTCTGAGGCCTGGAGGATTCTTCTTGTGGTCCGCCACGCCGGTGTACTGGAAGGATGACGAGAGTGTGCAAATCTGGAGAGATACGAAAGCTTTTGCGGACAAGATGTCATGGAAGTTGGTGGCGAAGAAGAACGACCCCTCCACGAAGATCGGCGTGGCTGTGTTCCAGAAACCCACAGACAATGAATTGTACGAGCAGCGCCCTGCGGACGCTACGCCACCTCTTTGTGAAGAGGATGACAAGCCGGACGCTGCCTGGTGAGTATTGCATCTTCCCAGTAGCTTAATTAATGACTTGATAGTCTTGACAAACACTCAATTGTCTAAACAGCAACTCAATTGTCGATGTTGCTTGTTCATTAGTGGCTTTATCACTTCTCGAGCTCAACAACAAGAACTCAATTATCTAACCAGAAATGCAATTGCCGATGTTGCTGGTTCATTAGTAGCGTTATCACTTCTTGAGTTCTACAAGTGCTACGAACTGAGAACTCTATTCCCAGGCTAGATATTTGAATTCATCAAACTTTGTTGAGTGCAGAGTGTGCAACCACTGTTAGGGGGTTTCAAACTTTGTTGGTGAATGCTTTCCACGGTCAATGCACGTTCTTGGGAGTGACGGTGTGAGTGGCAATTTAGGAGTGGGCAGTTAGCTTATTTTCCATTCTCCCACTTGGATAATGGGACCATAGTGAATTGAACATCTAGTTAAGTCGTGCATCCTCTCTCTTGTCGTTCATCATCTCTTAGGTAACTAGGGTATCTGATTCTCTTGTAGGTTACGTTCAACACGAAAAGTTTCTTCGTTGTCGAATGTTGTGATTGATCAGTGGCAAGTTCAACCACATTCTCTTTTGATGCATATTTCCTAGTGACAATTTAGGAGTGGAAAGTATTCAATGCTAAAATTAATTCCAATCACTTCCACTTCGACTGACACCGCATTGAATCGAACATCGAGTCGTGCATCACCACCCATGTTGCTCACCATCTTTTTGGTGACTAGGATAACTAGTTCAATTGGTGGTCATTCCTCAACAAGATGAGTACTAATACTTGGGATCCTCAATGTTGTTGAATGTTGTGTGTGCTTATTCTACCACATTCTCTTTGAACGCCCATCCTCCAAGTCTGAAACCTATTAATGCCGTTTGAATGTGCAGGTATGTTCCGATGAAAGCGTGCATACACAAGCTGCCGTCTGCAGAGGGAGCACGGGCAACGAGCTGGCCAGCCGAGTGGCCGCTCCGTGTGGAGACGACGCCGTCGTGGCTGAGCACTACTGAGAAGGGGATCTACGGAGGCTCCCTGGCGGAGGAGTTTCGTTCCGACACGGACCACTGGAAGCGCATCGTCGAGAAGTCCTACTTGAATGGCCTCGGCATCAACTGGAGCGCCATCCGCAACGTGATGGACATGAAGGCGGGCTATGGCGGGTAGGCAGCTTCTCTCTCTTTGCTCATTGTGCAATCAATGGCCACTACCAGAATTCACCGCATACAACAACGTTTGAACGTTGAACACAGAAACGTGATTCCACAAGTGACATTCAACGTTGCTACGTGAACAACGTTTTTGAAAATGTTTGCTGAAAAATGTTGCGTGTTCACTGAAGTACGCTCCGAAACTTTCATTTTTGCTCCAAAGTGTCGTTACAAAATGTTCAAACGTTGCTAATTAATACGTTGCTAAACTCTCCAAATTCTAGTAGTAGATCCGTTCAAACATTCTCCGGCTCATGTCGTGCTGGTAACTTTGCTTCTTTTGACAATGGTGGGGTTCAAACTTCATTGAATGCGATGATGCATTCCGCGTTTGTTTAAGTGGCAATTTGGTAGTATTCCACCTGCGAATTTACTAGGTAACTCGAATTTGAGTGGGTGTGGAAGTTAGTATTTTTGAGCTGTGCAAGCGTTGAAGGATGTACTTTTTCGATAACCAGGATCTCAATTTTAGTTGTCTAGCATGATCTCAGTAAAGACACTCTGGTCTTGGGTGATTTGAAGGTGAAGAAACAATAGCTTGGGACACCGAGTGTTAGAGGGAATGAGGCGAGTGATTATGGCTTGTTACTATTTCAAACGACTCACGTACATTATAGTTCCTCATGTCGTCAATTTCGTTATTTTGGTGGATATTCACGACATGACTTTTTCATGGAGTGCGCCTTGAAACCTAAATTAATACGAGTTCTAGTTTCAAGATCTTTGTGCAGGTTGAGTGTTACAAATTTGGTGCTTTGAGTACAATGCCATAATCTCAATGAAACGTCAAGAGCTTCTCTAGTGCTCTCTAATATAACGCGATTGACGTTTCATTGAGGTTATGGCATTGTATTGAATTGATGGTTGAGTTTGATGTTCATTATCTCCTAGGTGACTAAGCTAGCTTGTTCGCTTGTTGAACATTAATCAGCATGGTAAGGAAGTACCGCTTGGGGTCCTTCAGTTTTTGTGTTGTTTAATGTTGTGATTGGTCAGTAGCAAGCTCAACCATATTCTCTCTTTCAACGCCATTCAATACTCCTCAAGGTCTGAAACTAATACCGCTGTTGTAATTCTTGTGCTTTTTGCCATGCAGGTTCGCGGCTGCTCTGGTGTCGCAGGCCGTGTGGGTGATGAACATCGTCCCTGTAACCGAGCCAGACACGCTGCCCATCATCTATGACCGTGGCTTCCTGGGAATGTACCACGATTGGTGTGAGCCGCACAGCACGTATCCTCGCTCCTACGATCTCATGCACGCTGACCATTTATTCAGCACCCTCACAAAGAAGTAAGTATCAACAACACACAACACTGCTTTGTTTCGTTCCTTCGTGGGATGTCTTTGCGTTAAACTTCCGTGAGCAAAGGTTCCGTTGTTCATGTTCTGTGGGATTAGAAAAAAATTCGAAGTTATTTGGTTCCCAGGACTCTTAGGTTCCTTTATTCACTAGTGCACGACTCCTGGAGAGTTTTTCTACTTCGATGGTGATAGATGTGTTCGAGCATATCCACTGGTGTCTATGTCTGTTACTGGAAGACATGATTGCCACGATAACTTATCACATTAGGTTCACAATTCATTGGAATCAGAGTGTCGTCTTTTTCTTTTTCAGGCAGCTGTCATGTTTCTAAAAAAATTAGCTCTTTTACTGGAAACAAATGCTTGCTGTATCTGTATCTCCCACCCACCCACCCACCCACCCACCACCACCACAAAGTAGCTGAATAAATGAGGTTTGAGACCTCATGTGCTAATACAGATACATCACCTGGTTGGAATGCCCTTATGTGACATCAAGTACGCTACTGGCACATGCTGAGAAGCTTGAGAAGCTTGTGGCATTAGAACACATGGATGGTCAACTCAATGGAACTTAGTGACTAAAATTGCCGAGTATTCTTCTAATGATTTGAGAGCTGGCGATCAATGCTTCTTATAGGATGTCAAAGGAGAAACTCAATTTAAAAACTAGAGTTGAACTGGAGGATATCTTTATTACAAAGTGCTACTTACATGCAGAGCGTAATTATGAGATTTAAGAAAGATTTGTAAAATATGAGCCCTATATCACATTCATGCGATCCATGTGCAAAAGAACAAACTGTAACTGATTGTACTGGTGATTGATTTTATGTATGGCAGGTGCAACATTGTGAACGTGGTGATGGAGATGGACCGCATCCTGCGTCCCGACGCCTGGGCCATCTTCCGTGACAGAGGGGAAGTGCTCCGAGAAGTTCAGGAGACAGTGAAGTCATTACACTGGGACGTCGTGCTTGCGTACACGCAGGGCGAGGAGGAGCTTCTTGTAGCGCAGAAGCGTTTCTGGCGACCTGAGGAGACGGCTCGCAAATAGAAGTTTCCTCACCTTTAACTAATTCTTAACTCTCATTGCAAACGTCCTTTTCTTCATCCCAACCACAACACTGAATTCGGGTGTTCGCAGTTTGATACTTGGTTCACTGTTCAAAATTCCTGCCCAATATCTTGTCTCCAAAGTACTCGTTCTGGGTGGAGTATTCAAGTCTTGGAACATAATTGCTACTAAGTTTGGAAACGAAAGCTCGCACTCTTGACACCCCTATTGAGCATTTATTTAGTTATTGTCATTTCATATTCGACTGAGAGACAAGACTTAGGATGGTTTTGGTGCAATATGAACTCACCACTCTGATTGCGGTAGGTAGTTTAGAAGTCTGATTAATACATGGTGAGACTGAGATCAACTGTGTTTTACTTGCAAGGATTTATTTATTTATTCAAATCTATATTGAAAATTTTACTGAAAGTTTTTGTTGCTTTCATTCATGGAAGTGTGAGAATCATGATGTGGAAACTTCTTTGAAGTGAAATAATTTTACCGTCTGATGGTCACGATTTGCAGATGGTTGGGGGGAGTTGACTAAAAGCATTGCAGCCAGTCTCTTGCAAATGTTCACGTAGCTACTTGCATATCGCTTTCCATTGAAGATGGAAAGATCACGAAGTTTCTAGAAACTTTGAAAGCTACTGCTTCTCTTCGGAGTTATTGGTGTGGGTATATGTATTTTGCTGAAAAGCTAAGTTAGGGTTTCGCTGAATCTCAGATTGGAACGAGTGCATTTGAGGATGGGGGGTGTTACTACCAATGAAAGTTTCATGTTTTTCCTTGTTATTTCTCAAGTTTTGTGACTCCGTCTATCGAACTTTTACTAATTTCATTGACGTACTCGAAAGATTACCGATATCGTCCGACTGTGAGCATGCTCACATGCAATTTGAATATTGGTTTTCTCAGGGATTAAAGTACCAGATGTTTGAGGTGAAAGAGTTCCGAGATTCAATACACAAGAATATGCAAAATTATGCTCTTTGGATTGTACAGGGAAGGATGACTCAAAACCAAGCAAAATGTTCCAGCTGCCTTAATACTGTGTGAATGAGGTCTGATTTTTGTAATCACGTATAAATAGATTCGTGCTAAATTTAGATGATGGGTAGGAATGGCATGTGAACTTGTGGAGATTGGTATGCTCAAGTTATTAGAGCAGTAAGTTGAACTGGTTGATTTATACCATTTACTCCAAAATTAGGACACAGTTATGGTGAAAAAACACGAATGAGCATTTCGGGCATTTCACTGCAAGTAGGATGAGACATTTTTGGAGAAGATTTGAATGAGAACAATAATAATTGAGGGCCAATGTGGTGTGACGTTTAATTGATAGATTTTTCAAAGTCATGTCATGATTCAATGGCCTACTACCCGTATTGGATATTCTACAATGACTATCTATTTATTATCATAAATTATTTTAAGGGTATATAAGACTACTGGGTCGCCCTTTTGGATACCTGCTTGGGATTACGTTCAAACATGCCACTTTTGCAAAGCTCGAAATAGAGCTCGATGTGAAGTGGTAACAAGTCGAGGAGATGTGAAGATGGCCGGGGAGAGAGTTTATCTTCAAGACCTGCTGTCAGATTAGCAACAAGGGTGCCAGTCTTTGAAATTTGAGAGACAAGTAAAGTTTGAGTCTTTGTATATACATTGCTGAAAATTACGCAACAAATTGCAAGCCTCAGGATGATTTTCAAAGGTCTAAAGAGAAGGTCCCGGCAAGCATTGAAAGCTGAAAGCTCTACAACAAAACTATGGCGTTGCTTCAAATGGAGACCCCTCGCAGAATTGGTGTCGATCTCTACAAGAATTACAAATGGAATGGGGTCTCGTTACAACGCAACACTGTGGTGTCTGATTCTAATTTTGTTAGTTCTAGATCACAAGACGATTAGCCAAATGCCATAAATGAAAGGTTAGCCCTCCTAAGCTGATCAAATTCAGTGACGAGGAGTAGCCATGCAACGTCTTGAATTGTTGGTTGATAGTTCTGACTTTCTCTTGCTGATCCAGCTTCAACTGCTTCGCATCCAACTCATTCACTGTGTTTTCCAATCCCCTTCCTTCCTCCTTTTCTACTTTCAAGCGCTCAAACATAACCTGCAGCAACATCATTATCTCAATTTAAAACATTAAATTCCTGACAGTGTACCTAAATCCGAATTAGCTCGGGGTAACAATTTAGGTGCGTCACAAATCAGCATGTTCCCAAGAATCCTCAGGTGATACATTCGTAAAAAAAGTGAGTTTTAGTGTCCCACGGATAGATCACAGACCTGTGAAAAGTAAAAATTGTCCAGACCAAATAAAGACTGCAGTGCAGTTTTTAGAAAGAAAAAAGCATAATTTGACTCATAATTCTTAGAGTATTTTTGAGGCGTTCAAGTAGGGCGTATCTCTTGTATAAAAACTTTTCATTAAACAGCGCATGGAATGTGCTTCACTCACTCCGGCGATATAGAGTTCGTTCCTATTTGTTTATACTTCCCGCGATATGATCAATAAAAAATGATCACTTTAAAGCCATGAATCGTTAGATAAAGCAAAACTGTGACATATGCTTACCTTGGTAGCCCTTGGTTCGAGTACAAAGACGTTGATGAGAGTGGAGGCGATCATCACAGCAAAGTTGAGTAGTTGCATCCGCTCGGCACTCTCAGTGGAAAACCAAGGATGCAGGAGAGAGTGCAACAAAAGCAGCACGACCTGTCCCACAGCCAACATCCTCAAATACACAGGAAAGATGCGGCTCTGTACGTATCCGAATTGTTGACGAGGGATATGCTTGGCTAAGATCATTCCCGACACAAAAGTCACCCAGAAGGCAGACCCATACACCGCGGAAAATGTAAATAGATGAAGTGCGCGCATCAAGGCTAGAAAGAATCCCACGGGTTTCCTGACAAAAGCATCCTTCCACGACCGCGAAGAACTCCCTCTTTGACGACTGCCAGCTCCAGCAAAACTTGAAAGCTCTTGTCGAGCTTCGTCTGCGTATTCTCCTGCTTTAGATCGCTGCTCCTCGTACGCCCGGCCAGCATTCCTCACCCCTTCCTTCAGATTCCTTGCCCCTCTAGTGAGAATCGAGTCCTCTTCATCTTCCATACTGTGCTCGTCTTCATAGAATGGTCGACTTGACCATGAGCGCCCATCTCGTAGGGTATCATATGTCTGATCCTTAACCTTCTCCTTTGCAAACCCTATTTTTTCACCCACAGTGTGCGCAGCCCCCTTCACATTTTCTGTCATGTGGTGGAGCACGGTGTCGTGAAGCTCATCACTAGGAGGCTGCCCTTTTCCTTGCGGCCACACGTACTTCACGTCTCCAATCACTACCTCCTTGGGATTGGAAACTGAAACATGATCTTTCGACACTTTGCCAGCTCTCTTCCAGCCCATGGATTCCACTACTTCACCCAGCTCATCATCGGGTTGAAACCTCTTCCTCTCGTAATAATCTTCACCTCTGTATTGTGCTGTCCGCTTCGATGGACCGTAATAATCTCTAGGGCTCTCTTGACGTCGGCCGGGGATATATCCTCTTCCACCGTCGTAGTAATCTCCTGCTCTATCTCTGGCGCCTCTGTACACATACCTCGCTCTGTCCTTGATCCCGCGGTCATAGAAATCTTCAGGTTCCTCTTTTGCGGCATCATAATATCTCGAAGCAGTATCTCTGATACTTTTGCCTCTTCTGCCTACGTAGTAATCACTAGGTCCATCGTAGTAGTCTCGTGCTCTTCTGTAACGTCGACCCGCCTCGTCGTAGTATTCTCGCGCTGTCTCTCTCCCCGAATCGTACCTATCCTCTGCCCAGTCTCTTCCTTCCTCATAATATTGCTCTGCGGTATCTTTTGCACCGTCGTAAGTTCGCCTGGCTGTTTCAGCCGCATCGTTGGCTTTCTCCTTCACAGATGGCGCAGCGTCACCCTTCTCGTCATTGTACACATAGCCAACTCCTTGACCAACGAGGGGGAGAAAGGATCCAGCCTCCTGTGCCCGTGCTCGTATGCACTCTGCAGTGTAACAAGCTGCATCTTTCACCCTCCCTAGGATTCCTTGCCCTGCCTCTTTCGCAAGCTCTCCCGTCTCTTTCACCTTCTCGGCTGCATCAATGGCCGTCCCCTTGCTCTTGTCTGCTGCCAATTGCACATTGTCAACCACTGCGTCATGTGCGTCGTAAACGTTATCCTTCGCATTCCCAAGCGTGTCATACGTTTCCTCCTTTGCTGATCCGAACGTCTCGGCTGCGGAATCGTATGTGTCCTCAACACCCTCTTTTGCCTTTGATACAGTCTGCAATTAATCAAAAGCGAACCGATCTCCTAAGTCGTACACTTCATTACACCAATCACTGTGATGGGAACACTTTCCTTATCCCATAAATGCCCAGAGGTCACTTCAACAGTCAAAGAAGTTCAAAATAATCACTTAAAAAGCTTCAAGGTAACGAACTGTACCAATAGAAAAGGCCATACCCTACATTTGCGAACGACAGAAGAAAATATTGACAGTTAATATGATTGACTATCGGCATGTGCATTCTAATTACAGCCTTGGCACTTACGGGTTTAAACGTTCACAGGCATAGTTGCCACACAAAAAAAAAATATATTGTTTTAGTTATTAGTGTATTTTCAACCTCTAACCACTAAACGGAAATACAATCAGAAATATTGTGCCGAAAAGGAATGAGTAAGAGGTAAGGAAGAGAGCTCACCCTCCGTATTGCAGACCCTGCCTTCTGTCCCGCAGCAGCTGCAGCGCCATAGGTTCCATCTTTCACATCAGCTGCTTTGCTGTACGCCGCGCGAGCACCCTCTTTTGCCCATCCTTCAGCTCCTCCAGCCGCATCCTTCGCAGTTCCCACTGATTGAGATACTTTCCCATTCACATACATCCCTGAACAGTCATTACACGCAACACGTCAAATCTCTTGCCCTGATGCCTAAAGGGTACATAAAATAATGTTTCTTACAATTCTACAATCAATGACAACCGATAAAGTGCAAAGGAAGGGTACCAGACTTCCTAAACATAAACAACTATTTCTTGCAACCATTGCGTGGAGAAGGGAGGAAACGCACTCAGTTTCAAAAAAAATCTTTGAATGTGTATCATTAAGTGCGTCATAAACCGCATGAGTCTTGCATCATTTTTCTTACGCAAGTTCTAAGACTCCACTGTCAATAGATGTAGTAAGCTTCAAATCACTTTCCACAATTTAAGGTTTGTTAAGCCATTCAAAACTTGGGGTGTGTGGTCAACAGCAGGCTTACTATACCACAAGTGTGGCGATCAATAGTCTCAAGACACTGACTACCAGCACTGTTGCTCACGGGATTACTCTGTACACTAATGAGAACTCTAGACACGAGCTTTTGGTCGGTAAGGGAGCTGTCTCTAACCTTCACCGGATTCTAAACTCAACAGTCACCAATTCTAACATCAACCCTAAGGGCTCAAGTATGGTTAAAAAAGGATCAAATTGATTAACCATATTATTTGGAAATGCAATTCAGATGCGGCCGGAATATCATCGGAATCAGTGAAGGACATTGCAAGTGGTACTATAAAATTAAATCAAATTGCACAAAAGAAAGTTCCAATGTGACACTCTCAAAATGCTACAAATATATTTGTCCCAATTTCGCTCTTTAGGTGTTAAAGAAAGTAATTGAAACCTCCGAATAACAGCAAATGGTGATAGCCAACGAAGATTGGTGACACTCTCTCTCTCTCTCTCAATGAATGGGAGACCAAGAAGGGATACATATCATCGGAATTAGTGAAGGACATTGCGTGTGTTACCATACAAATAAAATAAAATTGAACTGAAGAAGGTCCTAATATGACACTCAAAATGCAACAAACGTATTTGTCCTCTGAATTTCATTCTTTCGGTGTGGAAGAAAGTAATTGAAACCTCCAAGTCAACAGCAAATGGTGATTACAAAAGAAGATCAGTGTCTCTCTCTCTCAATCTTTCAATGTATGGGAAACCAAGAAGGGCTACATATCATCGGAATCAGGACATTGCATGTGTTACTAAATGATTAAATTAAATTGACGGAAGAAAATTGCGATTCTTCCAACTCAAAATGCTATAAACGTATTAGTCCCTTGAATTCGATTCTCTAGGTGTTGAAGAAAGTAATTAAAACCTCCGAAAAACAACAAATGGTGTTTACAGAAGAAGATTGGCGTCTCTCTCTCTCTCTCTCTCTCTCAACGACTGTGAGATAAACAAAGGACAACAAAGAAAGTTCCAATATGGCACTCTCAAAATGCTACACATGTATTAATTCCAATTCCATTCTTTAAGTGTTGAAGAAAGTACTCGAAACCTATGAATAACAGTAAATGGTATTACACAAAAAGATTGGTGTCTCTCTCTCTCAATGAATGGGATACCAAGAAGGAAAACAAAAAAAGCTCCAATCTGACACTCTCAAAATTGCTACAAACGTATCTGTCCCAATTTGATTCTTTAAGTGTCGAAGAAAGTAATGGAAACAGAAAATGGTGATCACAAAGAAGATTGGTGCCTCTCTCTCTCTCTCAATGAACCCTAAGCCAAGAAGGAAAATACAAGCATCATTGCGAAAGTGTGATCATACCTGTATCCACCGCTTTCCCCGCTGTGGCGTCTCTCAACTGCGCGCTCGCCTCCTCAAAAGCCTCCCTCGCCTCATTTGCTCTCTCTCTGGCCGCGGCAAGACGGTCCTCGGGCTTCGATGGTTTTCGTCGAAACCAGCCCAACCCGATTTCCACGGGCTTCGTCACTCCCTCCACCAGGGTCTCCTCCGCCTTCAAAAACGAGCCCTGCGCTGCATCTTTCACCGCTTGCAACGGACTCTCGCCTTCCTCTGGCGACTTTACTAGCATGGGCTCTGGTGACAACAACATCGCTGATCCCAGCGACGACAACAACAACGCCAATGCTACAATGTTCATCATCGTGTCTGAGTTTGCAAACTAACCAAAAATGCAGCAGAAAAGCAACTAAAATGGCCTGAAAATATATTGAGATTGCACGGAAAACTGCGCCACAAAAGGACTAGTTGAGAACTAAAGAGTAAAATTCTTCCGCAATCGCTATCGCTGCGCTCACAGATTGCAGGAAAGAAATCGGGGGACCAAGAGCAGAGGATTTTAACGATGGGGAGAAGGAGGCGGGAGAGAATGGGCGGGGTGAGGCCAATCCGCCAATGGAATGCTACAGTGAGCTGGGTAGCTGACAAGTGGCGGACGGAGGATAACGACCAATGGGAAACAAGCTGCGTTCAAATCCAGTTGGGATCCCTTCTTTGCTTGACACGTCTCTGCTTGCCGTTTGAACAAACGGTTGAATGGCGAGCGCTTCGGAGGTTGGGGTCAGGTATATCATGCGGTTTGGATGGGCTCATTGGTTTGCACTGCTGTATTTCAATGAGAATGGCGCGGTGGGAATAGCGCGGTGCGTAGTTTGGTTTGGTGGATTAGGGTGGTGACACTTGGAGGGCTGTTCTGAAGGCGGGGACCGTTGTAAGTGGCGGGAGGCTAACACGTGGTTGTGGGACACGGTGAACACTTGGCAGTTCGGACCGAAGCTACAGCCAGTGTAAGGTAGGAGGTCAATAAAGCGCCCCATTTAAGAGCTCAAAATTTGGGGATTTTACACTTCCTTAAATATTTTTCAGTAAATTTTCCTTGAAAGACAAATGTAATTTGCATCTAAAGTAACTACACCCAGAAGCGACCTCTTTCTAAAATCCAACCTTTACAGATACTTGCCTACAATGTACTCCCACTATTCATGAAAGTCTAGGGTTGGTTTTAGAAACGTCTATTTTCAGCACTTTGAAAATTCATAGTTTATTCATATAGTGTCTAAAAAATGTATTCTAAGAGAATCTAGAATCCTCTTTTAATTACAAACAAGAACCACAATAAGTTTTCTAAGATAATAATGGAAATTATCATGGATTGCTCATTCATATGCTTTTGAGTGTAGTCACCGTGATCCAACTTGTTTCATATTTTTTGGAGCTCTATGGAATTACTTATGAATTTTTGAAGTTGAAATGTAGTGGTTACTAAAAGTGACCACTCCTAAAATGTGCATGATATGCACATTGCTAGTGCAAAGGAAAAAAAAATGTACCTTTATATTAGAATACATGTACTAGGGGGCATGCCTAATTATCCCCTTGTTTGAATTATTTTAAGTTTCCTTATCCACTAGTTTGGTTTAATTTCAATCTGAGGCTATAAGGAAGAGGTCCATAAAGTACTCGAGAATGAACTATCAAGTTTTGAAGATTGATGTACCCCACATTAACCCCAGACTCATATGAATAGAGAATGTATTCATTATGCAAAAATTTCTAGGCGTCAGGTATAGAAATATGTCATAGTTAACTGCAGTTACTATATTTGTAGTCTTCTATTATTAATCCATTTTTTTTGTTGCTATGTTCGCGTGATTTTGTGAAATATTGTGAAATATGATCTATATTAATTAGTACATTGATCAATTATTTGGAATAAAATTTGGAATTGGAACTTGGTCAACTCTTCAAATTTTTATTTTTCTAATCTATTCAAGTAGTTTTTGGCAAAAAAAAGTGGATCTAGAAAATTTATTTCTTTGAGGTCAAACATCCCTATATTCCTTGAATAATTGAATATTCGCAAAAAAAATTAGCTATTCCAAACAATGGAAGAGAAAGATAAATAATAAACACCTTAAAACATTAAGATATGCGAGGAAACAAAAAACTATGTATTTAGGACATATTTGCGTTTATGTGTTGTTGTACATTTAAACATACACTCTTTAATCCCTAAACGGGACTAGGAGGTTGTCCATATTTCCAAATTGTGAAGATGTATTATAAAATACAACTTAGAATGATAATTTAATGATGGCTCTCAAACAATACTTGCAAAATATGATTCATAGATCATATTCATATGGATGGATCAATTAGTTTACAAACCAATATTTTTCAAGAATATTTGAAGCCACAAATTAAAAATTTATTCTAAAATCAATTGTACATTGAATATTTATGACTTTTATGAGAATTTTTTTTTGTCAAAGTTCAAAATATTAAGCCTTAGAAGACCATGGTCCCCTCGTGCAAGTTTATGAGATCTTAATTTTTAATAAAACCTTTTGAAACTTTCTCATAAGATATAAAATCTTATAAACTTTGTAGGAATGTCATTTTTATTTCAATTAGTGTCTAGAAGCAAAAGTTATAACACAAAAAAGCCTAAATTTTCATTATGTGGGTACATAAACAAATTTATAAAAACTTACAAAAAAAATTGATTAACTTTTTTCTCATAGATTATATTTTTGTCTACATTTAAAGCTTTGATTCATTCCATTTGGATTAGTGATATGAAAGTTATGATCAATCTTGTTTCTAGGGCAATATGAGCATCTTCTTGAAAAAATAGCTTGTAGGATTCATTTCTAAATGCAATTTTCACAATTATTAAAAAAAATTGTTTGACAAGGTTAAATTTGTTTGCTACAACAATCTCATTATTGGGATTATTTTGCTTCAATCCCATTTTAGAGCTATTAATCATTTATTTTTTCTTGTAATCTTGGACAAACTTCTACTTAACAATATTTTAAAGAATGAAAATCAAGAGTTTTTTAAAATTATTTTTTCTGGAATATCAACTCGATTCTTCAATACAATTTTTTTTAATTCAAAGTCTGTAGTGCAAAAAATCTCAAAAAAGGCTGTCAAAGTCATCTGAAATTTGATGCCAATGTTCAAAAAACTTTTTTTTTCCAACTTTGGATGCTAATATCTCTCAATCTATACAATTAAACTTCATGAAATTTCTACTGCTTGGTCTCAGACAATTATAGTACAAGATCCTACAATTAGGTTCTAAAAAATTGTTTTCTTGGGTGAATGCAACAATTTTGAGTTGTTTTTGACAAAAATATGGCCTTGGTCCTTTAGATGTTAAGTTCTTGTTAATGATTATTGAAGATTTATTGTTTTAGTCAATTCATTGTTTAAAGGGTCATATGTTGAATCGAGAAAGTTATTTTTGAAGTCAAACCTACCACTGCCTTTTGGATTATAGGATATTTGCAAACAAAATCTTCAAAATCTATACCATACAAGTGTTAAAGAATTAACACTTAAAAAATTGATGGATAAAAAATGCATTTTTGCATGCTTGGGATGTGTTTGTGTTCATCCTTTGTTCCAAATCTATATCCTAAGTTAGGCTATTTGTCTTGATTTGTTTTGTTTGTTAGTTGTTACATTGAGATCCCATGGACCATGTGTCCCCTCGTTGCATTCTTAGTGCTGTCAGAAATCACTTGGCAAGGAGGGGTACATGGGCTTTGTTTAGTGATATTTGGACCTACAATGTGAAAGTTATAGATTCTTAAAGTTTTTATTGAATGAAAAAACGAGAAATTTATTTTTACTTTTATTTTAGTTACCACATGGCACACTAGTTTGAACTAAGTTAGCTACAAGTGGCGATTAGATTGAGGTGGCCCACCTCTCTTTGATCGATCATTGCTTGTCGCATGACTCGGTTGATGTTGTAGGTAAATGGGAATTGGGCCACATCTCTGTTTTTAGAGCCTTGAATTCACCGTGTCTTCTGGTAGAGCAAGCTCAATGACTGATCCCAAGTTGGAATTTCGTGATAGTGTCCAACTTTGAACTCAAATTCTCAGATCCTCTTGTTTGTGAATCACGGGAGGGACACCTTAATCGCCACTTGTAGCTAGTTTCTGTTGTTAGAATAATCCAATTTGTACAATTTCTTGTTAGAAAAAGAAGACAATTTTAACATTATTTAATTGGGTACTGTAGGCAAAAGTTATGAAAGTCCAAAGTTTTAACTGATGGATGACCTAAAATTGACATTTGAACATATGTTTGGGTAGTGTTGCGTTCTTTTATCCAATATAGAAGCATTGTCTTAGAGTAGCGATTTGGAGTCAATGGCAATTTGGAGTGTGCTTAGGGGAGGCAACCCATTTTTGACCACTTAACCCTTAAAGGACAGATTGGTGACCGTGGAAATCATGCCTTTTGGAACTGTGTGACATCATCTACTTTAAAAAAATAAAAAATATACATTGGAGGTCAAAGTATTGTAGAAGATCTTCCCCTTCCACACCAAATTCCCATGATGAATTGTTGCAGTTTTGTCCTAGATAGAAAGATTCCTTGTCATCCATTGGACACTAAACGTATGTGTCAACGTTTAAGGCTTAAGCCAATACACGTAACTATCTGCAAGGGAGTTTTTAACAATGGGAAATTTTCCCATATGCAGAAATAGAGTTCATAAGATTTCCATAATTTTCAGATTTTAAATTCTCAAAACAAAATTACTACGAATTTTTAGCTGAAGATTTTGCTCCACCCCATATTGGTTTTACATTCCTTCCTATTTCCGACCAAGGGCCTGGTTGCAAAATCCAACAAGGGTTGGTTTCAATATTGAGAGCGTTGTAGCCAATCATAAAGCACCACAACTGCACCAAGAACTGTGCCAACATTAATCATGTTGATCACCTCCTGATTGAAATTACTACACCTTACACTGCCATGATGGGGAGTGATTAGGAATGGGTTGCCTCCCCTATATTACTATCAAGCAGCTCTTCATTTGAACCAGGTTTACAGCTTCTTTTCATGTGGCGATGAATCTTGAGGTTGCAGCTTTTCGGTTTGTATATTTTGTAAATTTGGGTTGTACCATTTAACTTCTTTTGGTGCTATCTTGGTTCAGGGCTGATGATAAATCAGGAACATCTGCAAATGGGGAATCAGAAACCAGCATCCCAGTGCTTGGTCTTCAAGAGGTGAGATGAACTCCGTAATACTTCTCTGCCAACCTTCTCCATTTCATCTTCTTGAGTGCTGGTGTGTGCACTGATGTGAGTGACAATTCGTGCATAACAATCTTGCCGGAAGGAGCTCAGATACCATCTCTGCTAATGCAAGGAAGAAATGACAGTATGATGATATTGAACCTGAAAACTTGATGATGATAAACATGATTCTTAACTTGTGATGAGCTCTTGTCTTTGTACAAAAAATCCAACCCTAAAAATACATCATATTGGTTCTGAACTTTATGATGATATCAAACTTGAAAAAAATAATTGTTTGGATTGATTGAATCAATTATGTGCATTATAAACTCTAGTCTTTGTATAAAGAATCTAAACCTAAAAATGCATTACATGGCTCTAGTATATAAATTAAATGCATTGTTCTATTCAACAAATATTCAAAATAATGCAAGGGCATTAACCCCTCACTGCCCAAGGCTTGAATAGGCTCAAAAACAACATTTCTTTTGAAGTGTTGTAGATATAATTTTCACTGAGTTATAGAGATCTCAACCGTACAATTTTGTAGTGCACTTGTTGTAGATGACGTGCATCAAATTTGGAGTCATTTGATTGCATAGATTGAAAGATTATAATGTTTTAGTGTTGAAAAACGATGCTCAAATTTTCTTAAAAATACATTTGGTGGCCAAATCTGGTTTCTAAATCTACTCAAATGAAGAAATTTTAAACTATAAAGTGATTCAAAATCAGCATACAAACACAAGGATGAAAAAAAATATCATTCAATTGACTCATTGTGTCTAGAAAATGGCTTTGAAATGTCAAAAAATAGCAAGAAAAGTTGCAAAATCCCCATCAAAAACTGAACCTCCTACTAAAATGCTTCTCAGTCACTCAGAACTTCTTGGATTGATATGAGATTTTATATAAAGAAACTAGAATAGTATGCACAACTTTTCCAAGAAAAATTATTGAAACGAACATTGTATGAAGAAGAAAGTTGTTGAAGTTCGTTGTAATCCTAAAAAGGTCGGGATTTTGAACTTCAAATTGCTCCTAGACATTCAAACCAACCTGGATTGACATGAAAATTCTATCACAATAACTAGCCCCTAAGCACTCCGATGTCCATTTTTTGGACGATGAACAAATTGAAACTAGAGTTTCATCCTCCTAACTACTTGGATGAAAGTTATTTTAATTTGTGGAGATACGTTACAAAGTAGTTGTCCTATCTAAGGGTTGGATTTGATGTTACTAGATTACATATTTTTCTAAAATTGAAAATGTGCAAGTATGTCAAGTGGTCAAACTGCATTGACTTTAGTTCAAAACTAGATTTGCCAAAATGAGGTCATAGATTTAAAGAACACAAAAATTTCAAAAAATCACCATGTGAAGAGAACCTCATTTCAAATCCATTACAACAAATTTTACTGAAAAAATGATAGTATTTTACTTGTAATTGAATTTGGAAGGAATTTTGGAATTTCTCTTTCAAAATTTATAAAAAAAAGATTGGTAATAGCATTGGTGAATCTAACCATACATATGGAATCTACAAATCAAAATCTACAACTTTGAATTGTATATCAATTCCAAAATATGCTTCCAAATAGCATTTTACAACAATTTTTCTGAAATTGTCAGTTTTGGAGATGAATATGGAAGTTTAGGGGCTAGACTTCAAGGGGAACATAGCCCAAGAAATTTTTATTGAAAACAAACTTTGGATTAAGGAGATACAAGCCCCCGAAGTTGTAGCCATCAAATGCAATTTGGTGAACTCAAATTGAACTTGTGAACTTTGATTGGCTTCCAAAAATTCAAAAAATCTTGGATTGATCTGAAAATTTTACCACACAAACTAGAAGAGAGAGTGCATGTTTTCCAACAAGTTTAATTGAATTTAGATATCGGACACAAAAGTTACAACACTTTAAATTTGACCTGAGAACACTTTCAGTCCCCTTGGGTGGTGAGGGGTTAAGATGTTAGAGTTGTTCATATTACAACCTATATTCTCTCTACAATGGCTAATGCAATTCCATGATCTCAATTCAAAAAAAAAATTAATATTGTGAGAACCAATACCATTTGTATATTTGTCAAATTGTGACATACTTCCATAGTAATGTATTACATGTTGCATACTACAACTTTCATGTATCAACTTTTGGAATTTGCCCATTGATGTTAATGGTATGGTTGTTTGAATGAAAAAGTTCTAAATCCATGTTATATAACATGATAGGGAATGCATTAGCTATACAATACACCAGTGACCATACAAGACCGTGGATGAATGGTTTGTATACCTTATAAAACATATATGAAACAACTCATTGACCATAAATGGTTAGAATGTCCCTTCTTTGTCCCTTCTTGAAGAGAAATGTAACTCCTTAGTATGTACCTTATTTTTTGGATTCAGAGAAATAAGACATGTACTTTAGAGATACATTTATGTGATGAAAGCATGCATGTACATTAATTCTAATTGTTTTGGGTCAATGAGCCATTTAACAACATGCTACCTTATTGGCTCTATATTCATGTGACAATCAATAAAGAATAAGGTAAACCTGCCTATGACATGCAGAATGAGTGTTTTGCCTTGTTACAATTAGCAAAAAAACTCAGAGTTTTTTCCATACAAAGACATCTGTGAGAAAAGAAAAGAGCAATTGAAATTTTATTTTTCTGACAAAGTATGAATTTCTTATGAATTTTTGAAGTGTGATTACCAATTGGCCCAAAACAGTCTGTAGACTATCCCAAAACCAACAAAAAGTGTATGCATGATGGCCATCCTACCATTTGAAGTAGTCATAATATTTCCTAACATGGGTACAATATTTCCTAACATGGCCAGAACATGAAGAATTGAAAAAATCACTTGCTTTGATGAATTTACATTGAAAAGCTAGAAGTTCCTAAAATAGACACTAATAACTCCATCACCATCACCCAAGCCATTGATTTTGGTCAGCAACCAACCTGATGTAGTCCTAATCTTATTTATTAGAGAAAGTCTACCATGGATTGTTGTAAGACTCTAATGGGTCATTTCCTAGGCACCTGTCATAGGTGGTTTGCATGTCATAGGCAAGTTTATCTTAGTAGTTGCTAAGAACATTGGTTTCTATTGTGTTTGTCCTCGAAATGTGACAAGATTATCTACACCATTAATTAATCCTAGAGGTATGTCGCCCTATGACCAAGGCAGTCACTCAAAACAATTAGATTTTTAATCTAGTAGGTGTATTCTTCATTTCTATTTAGTGATCTAGAAAATCATCCATCAAACATTGTTAGGCCATTGTATCATTATAGGGTTAATTTCGTATTATAATTTAAAATTAGTTACACTCTATTTTATTTTTATATATATGGATGGATGGTAGGACATCTTGATATTGCATGTCCCCTAAATAAGCATACTTGATTTGCATAGAAAGAAGTGTGCAATATTAGGGCACCTTCAAAATTTCAAAGAATAGTTATTATAAAGCTCATGGTATGATTTCTTTCTTGATTGACACTTGAATGAAATGAACAATATTAGGACACTTCTATAACTTTAAAAAATAATGCACTCATCATCCATCAGTTGCTTACAATATCCACATAAATTATCCATTTTTTCGATGAAAATCATTTATTTAAGCAAAGTGGCTTCAAAACTACATAGACTATGGGGAAAAAAAGATTATTAAATAAAATCCCAACTATAGTGCAAGCTTGAAGTTGCAAGTGAACAATAAGTAATTAGAACACCACACATGTAAGGTAGGAGGTGCAAAAACTATTCAATTAAGAGCATATTGGATTAGGATTTCTTCTATGTAGATCAAAGCATTTTCTAACAAAGTTTCTAGGAAAGAAAAGAGGGAGAAACATTCATCGCAATTTGATTTGTAATTTTTAGACTTAAACTGAATTAGATATGATTTTTTAAAACTCGCAATAGTAGGGTGGTATTGAAGGCCATATATATAGCCATTAAATGTCAAATAGTTGTCCATCAATGGTACAAATGGAGTCCAAAAATGAAGGTGTGCAAAACCTTAAAGTTGAACAACATGGCATATGTAATTGTCAAAGATGGCACAATGTCCCACCACTCCTAATTCCACATTATTTACATTGAAAATTTTCCAAATCAATTAAACACGATCCCCAACCACTTATAAAATTGTACAATAATAATCCCCAATTGGCACTAATTCATCATTGGACAATTTTCCATTCTTATCACTATAAGAAACCCACATTTTAAGTGACAAGCCCAAAATTTTATTAAATGGATTCTAAGTGACATCCAATGCAACAACCCTTGCTTTTATGTCAACAAAAATGTCCAATAGAACATCAAGATGTTATATTAGATGTTATTGATGACATAAAAACAAAGGTGTTTCATTAAATGTCACCTAAAACACAAGTTTCTTATAGTGTATAATAACAATTCATGGTCTAATAATGGGAGCAATTGTTGGAGTATGGGCAAAATGTAGGCAGCTACCTTATTATATTAAGTGGTTGACTTCACAATCACTCTAGTAGCTTCGATAGAAGCACAACAAATAGTTCCAAGGTTCTTTAACCCCTAAAGGACCAAGGAGCCCACTTTGAGCTTTTTGAAAACTTAGGCAGGCTCTATTGACTTCATAATTTAGAGATTTTTCATGAATATTTTAGAATGGATGCTACTCATCATAATCTATGTGTGAAGCTTTGTTTCATGTCATTCCAATAAATATTGCAAACCTAGAAGTTTTTTTTAATTTCAATGTCAAATTGGGCAATAAAAAATATATTCTAAAATTATTATTATTATTTGGGATTGTATAGATTGATACTTATCCAAAAACATTTGAACCATTCAATTCCAAGTAGTGAGGTAAAATTATGAGGAGTTTTATTTTGCAAGCAATGAAAGTAGAAAAATCATACAAAATCTTCTTTTGTTCACAATTTTGAAATTTTTCAAATAAAAATATGAAAAGATATGAATTGTTTTGTAGAACATTCTCACCACTAGAAGTAACAATTATCAAATTCTTCCAAAAGTTATTAGCATTTTAATTTTAACTTTCATTCAGTAACACCTTCTTCTTTACAATTTTTAAAAAATGAATATGAAAGATTTTTTGGTTAAAATTTTTAAAGATGTTATCAACCCAATTTTTTTAACAAATTGACTAAAACTTTCAAGAACTTATAAGATACACATGTTTTTTTCTAAAAATGTTGTAAGACAAAACTTCACCTTTGTTACATTGAAATCTCTTGGACTATGCGTCCTTTGTCTGCGTTCTTGTTATCATAAGAAAGCGCTCTATGAGGAGGGGTGCATAGGCTTCTGTTTCCTACTGTTTGGATCTATGATGTGAAAGTTATTGAATTTCAAAGTTTTTTTGAATAAAAAAAATTAGAAAATTCACTTTTACTTTTAATTAAGGAGATTAAGGAGGGCTTAGCCATCACTTTTGACATCCCAATGTCTATGGCAAAGGCTATTTGTTTATTTATTTTCTAGATTCCATACTTTAGATCTAGTTTTCAAGCAAGGAAGGGATCACAAAAAGGAATGAGTACATCTTTATTATGTCTATATGGGATGTTATTCAAATTGAACATTGAATTCAAAAAGCAATAAAATAAATAGTGGAAAAGGGGTCCTCATGATTTAGTGCCACAACATGTTTTGTCTCAAAGATCTCAAAAATGACCAGAACGTGACATTGATTTAGACACTAAATGACAAGTGGTTTTTAATTATTTTTGTGTGAAGTTTATTATGTGTGGATATCTCTTAAAGATCCCAAATCCAATATTTACCAAGCTCAAGGGAATGCCTTAAATACCCTTGTTAATCCATAACTAGCTTTGGTTGGTAGAGGGCTATATTTATACAGTTTTTTAACCCCTAAATGCCCAAGGCACCCAAATGTGGTGTTTGGAAAACTTTGAAGTTGAGTAAAACTCAACCAAATTGCTTTATTAGTAGTTTATATTTTTGGAGAATTCTTTTTGAAGTCTAGTTTTAGGATCAAAAAGTTGATATGAAAAATAAAAGATTACGATTTTTCTATTGAAGATTTTGTGCAAGGATACCCATTGCAATCTTGACTTCCTATAGTGTTAAGGGCTCTTGGAAATGAGCCTCAAATACACTAGATCTTGGAGGCAAAATCACATGAGAAATTCATTTAAAAAATTGTAGAATAGATTTAGAAAAACCGTAATTTAATTGGGGTTGTACATGCTAGGCCCAATAACCTCATATTTTTTTAGTGACCAACTTTTTAGAGTTGACATGCAAAAAGTGAATTGAAAAATTTTCATAGTTTTTACACCCTCATGATCAAACATTATAATCTTTCAATCTACAAGTGATATTGTTATGTTTTCTTTTCCTATGTGATCTCTAACATGTCTAGTTTGAATTTGTACAGTTACAATTCAAAAGAAATTGGTACAACTTATGAAAATGTTGATTTTTTGTTCAATTAAGAGCAAATTTCAAGAAGCTCCAAACAAGCCTTGGGCATTTAGGGGTTAATGCATCTAGCTCCATTTTTTGAAACAATAACTTTGTACAGACACCTTGGCTTTTAGGGTTGTACAACTCACTTAGCTTTGGTGAACCTAATTCCTTTCTCCCGAAGTACCTTGTAGTCTATACAATTGCAATGCACATTGGATGATTGGAGCATATTGCATTATGCCATTGCATTGTTGTATGCAATAGAAGAAAATTGTATTGTAGTGAACAAATGCTAGCTTGCATTTTCTAAAAATTGTGTTGTAGTGAATGTAATTTAAAAAAAAAAATAGGCTAGTGTTTGTTCATTGCAACACAATTTTCTTCTAGTTATGTCAAATTGATTATGGTGTTTAGAGTGTAGTTGGCTTAGTCACTATTGTTTGGGCAAACTGTGTCTGGAAAAAATTGTTTCTTTGAGAGCTTTGATCCATCTCTGAGACATGGCTTTGGCACAAGGAGTGTCACAACATTGTAATGTCTTCCAAGTTCACTTGATTGTCCTAATGATAGTTTGGGATTTTGTATTTTTTGCTTTTGAAGGAATGTTTTAATTGTTCTTGTAAAGGTGATAACAAACGTAGTAGATTGTAAACACCTTGTGTATCCTCACTAATATCTCATTGGTTTGTAATGTTTTGGGGATGGGCATAGGTAAGATCTATTACTTCTTGAAGAATCAAAACGGTTTGGAAAAAGATGATTCTCTATCAAATGCCTGAGATTACTTTCCTTTTTACCTCTTTGTAATACTTAGGAAATTGTTTTATAATATAAACTTTGCACAAGCTATGACTATTACAAGTAGTGCATGCATGTAGTTAAGGATTGATCAAACTATGATTTTTGATTGGTTTAAAGGAGACCAACAATGTATTGTCTTTTTTATTCTTGCACTTTCTTAATAGAGTGGCAAGATTAATTGGATCAAATGACTTGAGGTATATGTAGAGATGTTTCAACTTCTGTAAGACATTCGAAGCTAAATAGCCATGGTTATGAGTACTCTAATTTGACACAATATATACATACCAAAGCTTGATGTTGACACTTAAAAGAAGCACTACTTGATCCAAATTTGGATACTTCACAATTTAGATCTAGCTATCATAGTAGACTTGAAAAAATTAGTTTGAAGGAGAATCAGATTTGTACCTTGATCAAGGGATATATCAAAAAAATTTGTTTTGTTTTGTCCTATTTTCTTTTGTTTACTACAATGAGATTTCTTAGACTGTGTGTCCCTTGATCGCATTCTTGATACCATTGGAAAGCCTTCAACAAGGAGGGGTGCATGGGCTTTATTTCGTGGCATTCCGATTCATAGCAAAAATATTGAATTTGAAGTTTGTATGAATTGAAAAATTAGAAAACAATTTTTACTTTTATTTTAACTATGCAATGGCATAGGGCACACTAGTCCATACCTTAAGTTAGGTTGTTTGTTTGTTATGGAGAGATCTCTTAGACCATGTGTCCCTCAATCTCAATCTTGATATTGTCAAGAAGTTTTATGCATGGAGGGGTGCACAAGCTTTGTTTCGTGACATTCTCACTCATGGTATAAAAGTTATGAATTTTTGAATTATTTTTGAATACAAAAATTCAAAAAATTACTCTTATTTTTATTGTATTGTGGCAATGGCATAGTGCACACTTTGTTTTGTTGTGTTAGTACCTATTATTGTGAAAGTAATTGATTTTCACAGTTTTTAAGAATTAAAAAATTAAAAAATTACTTTCATTTTTATTTTGCCTATGGCAACTGTACAAGGCACACTACTGCTCTTTCATTTCAGACTAATGTGCCCTATGCAATTGCCACATGCAAAATAAAAATAGAAGAAGTTTTCTAATTTTTAAATTCATTAAAACTTTGAAATTCAATAACTTTCACAACATAGGTCCCAATGCCACAAAACAAAGCCTATGCACCCTTCCTCACCTAGGGCTTTCTAATTGTACTAAGAACACAACTAGGGGATGCATGGTCCAATAGATCTCACCATAACAAACAAAACAAAACAAACAAACAACCTAACTTAGGAGCTTGTTTTTTCAATTCTAAATGCAAATAATGAATGGCTTTTGTGTGAGTAGGTTTTTATTTTTTTTCTAAAATAATCCCTAAATTAGAGTTTGAATTCTACGAGATAAATTACCTCAAATTTGAATCTAAAATTCACCTAAAAGATCCAATTGCAAGATTTTCAAAGTACAAATCCAGTACATCACATCAATCACCATTGTTTTAGAACCACTTATCAAATATTCAATTGGGTTTGGCTTTCAATCTTTTGCTCCAATTAAACTTTACTACAATTAATCTTTTAGTTTAAGTCTTTACTCCAAGATTTTCCACATTGCTATTTATCTTTATCTTTTCTCATTTGCGTTTTTGTCTTTGTCTTCCTCCACAAAATTCTCCTTTATAATCTTGCACTCCATTTTTGTATAATCCAATTTTTGGCCAAATATAAATTTCTTTACTTCCATTTTTATGTCACTCATTTTTCCCAATTCTTCATTTATTACTTATTGACATCAATTACGAGACAGACTTTCACAATCGGTTCTATATATTGGTTATACCATATAATGCAAGTCTAACCTAGACTGGATTAATTAAATTCCATCTAATAATTGTACAATTTATTTTGATCAATTATATCACTCAATTGCTTCACATAGAATCTTCGGATTATTTTGTTCTCTTTGTCCTTCAATTCACAATTTTGATTGGCTCAATTCTTTTGACCACATACTTTCACACATCCGATCACACTTTAACTCCAATTGCTAAATTCACAACTCTCAATTTCATTTCACTCCAATTAGTTGTCACTATGCACTCAAATGATGCAACACATCCTATTTTTTGTAAAAACTTGTCCCCCTTCATTGTACAAAATATGGTCTATCTAATCATTTTAGAAAAAAAATTAAACCACCTTCTAGCACCGTTGATGTGGGTGGGCATATTTTAATGTGGGGTGTCTGATCAAGTCGATCGTAGCTACCCAAGTCAAATACAAAATACATATATGGAGTACACATATGGAATATGTCTACGACATTCTAAAAATAAAATACAAATATGAGAATAGATATGGAAGTAGAAATACAAAATATAGATATGGCAAACATGTTAGAAATATCCCATATTTTTCGTCAACTACACTAATGTCACACAAATACAAATGTAGTGTAGGAGGGGGTTCAATTTTAAGTACCAATTTCAATGAATGAGAGAATGATATGTGTACCCATTTTAGGTATTTTTGAAAAGATTAATAACAAATGGAGAAATGCCATGTGGACCCCTTTGGAAAATCATTTGTGGTTTTCCTTCAAATCAACATTCTCTCACTATCCACTTAAAAGATAGAGTACACACTCGTCACAGTCTCTGAACAAACAAAAAATTCACTCGATCTCTCCAATTGTTAATCACATCTATTATATTAAATATAGATTGTCATAATCCCTATCACGACTTGTTGTCACGAATATGGTTAGGTCTTCATCCCAAATATTTCATCATGTCATCCTAAATGTTTTTCATCTAGATCTATAAGACTTTGACTAGCTATCCAATTCGTATTCTATTCAATTCAATGTTCCGCTACAATTGGTCTATGCTAGAACTTACTTACACACTTAATCAGTCAATTCATTACATTATTCAATCGACATTCACTCCACAATTTTACTCATACACAAATTACATTATCATTTCTCTCCCAATTGTTCATTTTCATCTACAATTGCTTACTTAATCCCAATTGCAAATATGCACTCAAAACATATAGAAGCCAATACACACTTTTACACATACACACAGTTACAAAACATTTGTTCTATTGACCAAAACAAATACAAGTACACAAATTGTTTTACTTCCGCTTGGAAGGAGTCCCTATTCACCGAGGTCAACTACAAACACAATTGGAACTCGAAGAGCTCAATACCAGAATCACAAGGATAATAACTACCAATTGTCCTTAATCTCCTTTTATATCTCAATCCTAAATACTATCAATAAATACTAAGTGTTAACCTCTAAACTACACTCCCAATTGCCAAAATCTATAAGTTAGCATGAAAATCAACTAATCGGCCAAAACTAAAAATAACAAGTAGACTACAATTTCTAAAGCAAAGTGAGGCCTACTTGTTGAATTCAATAAGTGGTATGAACAAAATTTTATGAGTGGTACGAGTTTTTATTTGGAGCACTTCTTGGCACTTCCTCTTTAAAAACGTCAAAGACCATCATTTAGGTAAACAATGCTCACAACATTGTTTGTTTGAATTCCAACAATTTTTTCAAATTCTACTAAAGCAATATTCAAGTGGGACAATTTTTACAACAATTTTTGAAGTTCATGTAGGACATATAAGCAATAGGGCCCTCTAAATGAAATTTGTAATATCCCTAAAACAGCTCAAGTGTCCAAATGTGTAGGACCTAAAGAATGATGAAATCGTATTGAAGTACACATTGTTGTGAAGTACAATTGACATGGATCACCATCGTCATCCTCTGGTCCATCAAGGTCGTGGTCTTGCCACCCCAACATTGAATTGGGTTACATAGTCCAAGGTCGTGTCAGAAGTGGGCCACGTCAGCCTAGGCCTACTTTGAATGGACAAGTCGGCGTCCTACCACCAACAATCATAGGCGTCATGTAGTGTCATCCATGGCAAGGAAAGAGCATGTTAATTTTTAACTATTTGAAGTTGAACAGAGTTTGATAGCTAGACTTTTGAAGAAGTATATTCCTTTGTGGTGAACTACATAAAAATAGGTTACAGGTTCACTATAGTTGAGGCACTAGTAGCTGAACATTTAAGAAATTTTGGAGCAAATTGTGAATTGTATGAGGTAATGGATATTTTTCTCCCATGTAGGAAGACAAGTCAATATGTGGATTGCAAATAAAAATTCAGAATTTTATTCGCAAAAGTAAAATTACTCTGAATTTCAGGAGCCAAAAAGTACTCATGACCCATAGCCAATGTCTTGATGCTTCCAATTCCTATCATGGAAGAACTACTTTCGTGCTTACTACTACCTATTTTCTTCCTCACTAGTTTGGGATATGTGTCATAATTTTATTAGTACCAACCTTGAAAAGGACCAAAAAAATACATTCCAAGCTTTGGTTGGAAATCTGTTTGAGTCCTTGGTTGAAAATAGTGCACCCTACAAGTTGAGTAATGGGTGTGGTTGACAACTAGTGCCTCTACCTTAGGGCACGCTTCCATGTGGAGTCGGGGCCAGTGAAGTCCACCGATCAATGGTGGAATGGGTGTCTAGTTTTTTTGGAACTCCTTGTCCACCATTGATTGGTGAACTTCACCAGCCTCGACTGTACATGGAAGCCCGCCCTTAGGGCCTTCTACCATGTGAATTGGGCCGGCCAAGTTCCCCAGGGAAACTACAGTGTCAAAAAAGAAATTGTAGTGCTATGTGGACCAGGTGGGTGGAGAAAGATCCAATGAAAATTTCACACGTAATGATTCCCATGAAGTTGACCAACCTCCACCAATGGGCTTGTCCACCGATCATCAATGAACCTTGAAATCCGACTTCTCCGCTCACCGAGGCCGGCAAGACAATCGGTGTTCACTTCTTGTCTTTTAACGTTTTTTTCTACTAGCTTGATTCACATGGTAGGAGGCCCTTAGTCTTGTGAAACTTGGGACACTAAATTATAGTTAAGAGTGTGCTTACATGCTGCCTCGGTAGGTAATCCGAACACTACAGTCCAAACTATTAACCAACCGATGAGCATGTGAGGTAGCCCTAAGGGCGCTGCTCGGTGTGTGTGTGTTTCCACCGCTCCATCAGCAAAATCGGTGGCTGACATAGAATATTCTATGGTTCCACCGATATCAATGAAGTAATTTTATTAGATGTTAGGGATTGCTTCAAATATCTTACTTGCTCTTAGCTCCTTGCCAGGCTACTTGTGGCTAGCAGATTTTGTACTCTTTTCTTTTGCAATGAAACCCTATTTCATTTGTTTCCAAAATAAAAAAATATCTTACTTGCAATGGGCAATTATTTTTATTATCTTACTTGTAGTAGGAAGTCAAATATAACTATTCATTGACCTCTTGGAAATTCTCTCTGTCCTTTAGGGCTCCCTAGTTTGGGAATGTGTTGAAGCGTTGATGCTGGGATTTTGAAGTATGAGCGGTTATGTTGGAGTTTTGAACTTGGAACACTTATATTGAACTCCTGGAGGTTGGAGATCTTGATTTTTTTTACATACCACTGACTAAGGTACTTGATTTCTTACTAACTAGTGAAATATCCCCTTCTTGCTATTTTAGGACCTTTCTTGTGCACAATCTATGCATCATGCTATGAGATTCGAGCTTGGCAAACTGTTACTAGTTTTAAAAAATTAATTAGCAAGAAGTAAATTGTCATTAGTTTTGTAAAACTAATTAGTAAGAACCAAATTCTTTTTTTTTTAAACACATGGATGATTTCCATTGATAGAGGAAACAAAACACAAAACCAAGGGAACAAGTCCTTGGCAACAATTTTTTAAGTTTTCAAACAACCTAACGACCAAACAAATCGGAGGAGCTAGAAGCTCACAAGAATGCAGTCACCAAACTGAACAAAACACAACGAAACCAATCAGTCGAAGATCCCCATTGTAGGGGGAACCAGCTTCCACTGCATTGACGGTTGGGATTGCTCTCCAAAGAATCTAGATTGTAACCAGATGTTATCGAAATGCCATAAGAAGACCTCAGTTTTATCTGGGTAAAGTTCGCATAGTTTCATGACTTTCAGCCAGGCCACACGGGCGTGATCAGTGAGAGCCTCCCAAAGAACCTGCTCGAGTTTGTGTGACGGCCACGGAGTATTGTTAAAGCATATTGCGTTTTTGTCTAGCCATGAAGTCCAAATAACGGACCCACGGAAAAGGGACCACATGGTTGAACCTTTCTTGATGCGACGAGGAAGTTTCGAACCCAAAATACATTGTTGCCAAGTCAAGCTAGGCCACTTGTTGTTAACTTTGGGAATCTCGAGGGCGGAATATAAGACAGTGAGGGCGAAATTCCATGCATGCCTAGTCTTCGAGCAATGGTGAAATCGATGAAGGATGGTCTCATCAAGCCCATCTTGGCAGTTGGTACAGAGAATAGAAATAGTAGGACAGGTAATTTTCCGCCAGCTGTGAATTGCCATTGTGCAATGATAGACTGACCACAAAAAGCCTGCTTCTTTTTGCGGACATGATGAATGCCAAACTTCGCACCAATGTGGTTTAAATTGAGGCCCCACCAAACCTCTCCATTTTTCAGCAATGGGACGGGAGAGAACAACACGGTTGGTAAGCATTTTGTGCCCGAGTTTCGTAGTGTAAGACTGGAGCGGGGTAGAGTTATCCCATTGCCACTTGCTAGGGTCGAAATAGAGCTTGGCAATGATGCCCACAAAAAGTGAAGGCCCGCGGTGAGGTTGGGACACCCGAACACGCTTGAGCCAGCCCCCCGTAGTCACATCTTCGATTGGGTTGGAGGTAGGAACAAGCCTCAATAGCAATGAGATAGGGCTCACCGTGAAGCGTTGAATGTTAGCTGGAAGATCTAGTAAGCTCCAAGTACGTGTGAGTCTAGGCCGAAATTGGAAAGAGGTGGCAAAAATCAGGGAGGGGAAGGGATCATCTTCTCTAGAATAGACGCCAATAAAGTCGTGTTTTCCTGTGACGTATCGGGCATTAGATAGCATATGGAACCAACTGTTGGGAAAAGAGGCTACTAGTCGATCATAAGTTGGGGCTTCTTCCTGCAGTAAGCCAAAGTGAAGACAGGCCTCGTCCCACGAAAGGAATGAGTGAGAGGCCAGATCCCACAGGTGCTAGATTTGCCATAAGCCATTCGTCATCAGGCAAGCGGCTTTGCTGGAGGAAAAACCATGAGAACCGCCCAGAAAATGAGTTGTCTACCATAATGGGGTAGTAAGGACTTCGTCACAGTTTCGAGGAGGAGTGGTGGTAATGTTCTTGATGATCAGACGCCAAGTTCAAATAATTCTGTCCCATGCCTTGGAGCCTTTGGTAGCTTGGAACTTGTGCATAAGAGACCACTGAGGCATAGCTCTCCAATTGCCGCAGGCCTATGGACAAAATTGTAGAAGACGAAACTGAAGCATGAATTGAAGGTTCAAGGCACCTGGAAGCATGGCTTTCAGGATCCATTTGACAGCCATTGCGTGGAGGGCTTCTTTGGGGTCAACCAAGTTAAGGCCACCTACATGATGGGGCGCGTAGCAGTCAATCTAGCACATTCTAGCCTTGCTCCGATGAGCTGATCCTGACCATAGGAAGTCTTGGAGAGAAGAGCGAATTTTTCGAATGATATAGAGAGACACCTGTAGTGCAGTGAAATTTTGTTCTTTTTACTATTTGTCTTAGCTAGTAATGTAAAAATGAGGCCTTTTACTACTTGTCTTTAGGAATGAATAGAAAAGGAATGAACAATTAGATGAAGGATTCCAAAAGAGGTAGTTTGGCTGGATAGGAAGAGTGACAATTTGTCTTAGCGTCAGTCGGTATTCAGGTATTGCACCTTTTCAGTGGCTTAAGTTACACAATTGGTCATTCTTTCCTCCCTTCCCCACTTCGAATTAAGCTCTCGTGTCTATAGCTATCAAGCTTGAAAAATATTATGGACTCTTTTTGAATATTGTAATAACAATTCGTCTGTTTGAACTAATTGTCCAGCACCGTAGTGCTGTGGTGTAGTGATTGAGATCCAGTGATTGGATCAGTTGGTTGTGTGTTAACCCAATGATTGGGTTGGTCTAATTCTTTGTGCTTGATTTTTGTGGGATTAATCCAGTGATTGGATTGTGTAATCTTTTGACTGTGTGTGTCTGTAACAAGTTGTTGAATTAAGTGTGAAGTTATTGGATGTTTGCAATAAGTGGTGAGGTGAAGTTTCCTATGACCAATTGTTATGCATGAATGTATGTATTGTATGTATGTGAATTGCAATTATTAAGTGTCTTTCGAGCGTGAATTGGGACACCGGCTTGGAGACAAGTTGTCAACTTAGGAGTTAAAGAAATTAAAGGAACGAATTGACGGAGGAAGGCTAACGTGGAGTCAAGTTGTGAAGATCCAGTTGAAGATTAATCCATACTTGGTAAGTTGATTTTCAACAAATTGTCTTATTTGTAATCCTTGTTCATATAAGATGTAGGACAAATTGTCTTACTTTGTATTGGATCCAGTGATTGGACCAGTAGTTTGTCTACATCAATTTGGTTTATGTGGGCTATGTACCAGTGATTGGGCCAGCCACTTAGTGATTTAATTGTGAGAAAACAATTTGCTTTGTATTAGTTTTCTGTATGTGTGAGTGTGAGGCTGATCCAATGATTGAATCAGTTAGCTTGACAAATTGTCAAGAGGAATTATGGACTAGTGATTGGGTTCGTCTAAGTTATATTGTAAACAATTAGTCGTTGTTATTAATATGATTCAGTGATGATGTTAATTAAATTGGAAATTGTTAAGTATTGAGAATAATTGAAAAATTGTATAACACGATGTGTATTTTATATTAGACAAATTGTTTGGTTTAACATGTATATTGAGTAGTGAATGCTGTGGAATTGTGTTAGACAAGGAAGAACAATCGGGATATAGACGAATTGATTGTTTTTGTGAATTAAATTGAATTGTAAATTGGAATTATGTATGCTTGTCATTGTTAGGTGTAAGAATTGAATCATTTGATCCTACATAGAATGAGGTTATCAAATAATTTTTATAAGTGATTATTAAGTTTGTGAAAGAATTATTTACCGATTGGAAATTTAATAAATTGTCTTTTGATCTCTAATCGATAGTTTTGAGTAATTATACAAATTGTCAAAAGGCTGATTTTGAAGAATTAATGTGAACTAGTGATTAGTTCATAAGCAGTGAGTGAAATGGGATGTAAGAGTGCCCTGGTTTTGTGAAGATTAAGTAGGACTAATTGTCTTACCAATTAGCACACTGAATGTGCGGAATAATTAATAATAACAAATGAATTAAAAGTTACTTTGCAAGTTGTGAAAATTAATCAAATGAAGTGATTTCATTGTGGATAAGACAATTAGTTTGAGAATTAATTGAATTGATCAGGTTAGTGAGAGACTACAGGCCTTGGTTTGATTTCTGAATCATAGGTGAATTGTGTACTTTGACAAATTGTTTGTGAATGTGCAGAGTAATTTAAGCTTGATGAATGCATTGCAATCATGCCTTTCATTAGATAGGGACAAATTTTTGTAGGACTGGGACAGATTTCTACTCATCTAAATTAGTAATCAGGCTAGCTAAATAGTGACTGGACAAATTATTTTGGTAACACAAATCACTAGTAATTAAGGAACATGTGTACAAATATATATATATATATTAAGTGAATGTTATATTTGCATTTGTGTAGTTTAGATCATGCGCATGACAAATTGTGGTCAAACCTGACAAATTGTTGAAAAACTCCCCTAGAATACTAGTCAGGATTGGAATTGCATTTCACGCGTCCATAGCATTATTTAATGGACTGGCCACCAAATTACACTCATGGGTATAAGAGTGAATGCGTATTTCCTTGTTGTTGTGAAATATTGTAGTAAATCCTATTTTAATCTTAAAAACAAGTGACTCTAGTCACAAGACGTTAGACTACTTGATCATTCCCTTGGATTTTGAACCCCTATACTAGTTCTCTGGGTTTTTGTAGAAGTAGCAAAATCTAGACTACAACGCCCCCCAAATGCTGATGAAGTACCAGAGGGTGTTGAGAAGAATAGAGTTGACGATGACCACGTGTCCTGCTAGTAACAAATGGATGCTCGTCTAGTAATTCAGCTTCTTGAAAATCTTGGATTTGAGGAACTCATCAACATTTGCACTGAGCAGATCTATACCAAAAAGAGACCCTAGTAACTTGGAAAGTTGTTTTTCCACAGCCTAGGGACAACTACATGTTCCAAGCCACGAAGGAGCAAGGTCCGGGGAAATCCAATAAGCTAAGCTTTGGGGCCAATTGATTTTGAGCTTGGTAGCAAGCCTGTATTTCTCAATTAATAAAGAGAGTCTGTGGAAGATGCGCTCTTCTCCCTGAATGGTAAAGTTAATGTCGTCGACGTATCGGCTAATGAGTTGTTCCTCCACAGCCTCTGGAAGAGTAATATAAGATAATTCCCCTTCTGCCAGCAACCGTTTGGCAGCAATGTTGAGGGCTTCACCAACAAAAAGGAACAGATATGGAGCTAAGGGGCAACCTTGGCGAACCCCCTCGTTGAACTGGGAAAGGAGCAGTTTCGACACCATTCAAACAAACTATAGCCTCAGCTCCATTAAATAAGAGTTTAATCATGGCGATGAAGCAGGAAGGGACACCCATAGTCTCAAGAATACAGAAAAGGAATGGAAGGCTTACTGTATCATAACCTTTCTTGAAATCAAGTTTTAGCAAGATCATTGGTTGGCTAGATTCTTTAGCCCACAAAATGGTTTCGTGCAACAATAGTATGTTGTCAAGAATGTAGCGGAAAGGGATAAAAGCTAACTGGTCTATACTAATAACGTTCGCCAAAAAAGGTTGTAGTTGGCGTTGCAGTGCTTTGGCTAGAATTTTATACCCCACATTCAACAAACTAATAGGATGCTAATTACCGAGCTCCTCTTGTGAACCACCTTTATGGAGGAGGGCTATTGTACCGCTATTCATTCCTTTGGGAAGGGAACGTGAGAGAGTTGCTTAATGAATCATAGAGGTGAATTCGGCGCCGATGAGATACCAAAATTTTTGATAAAATTCGATGATGAATTTGTCCGGCCTTGGGCTCTTGTTCAGCACCATTTCTGCAATGGCTTAATGCAAATCCTCCTCTGAAATAGGTTGAGAAAGGTAGGCCTTTGCTTCCTGAGAGAATTTGTCAAGCAGGAGGTGAATTAGGTCTTCCATTACGCCGATAGCATTAGGGGAGACTGGCTTTGCAGTGTAGAGGTTAGAGTAAAAATCTTCACAGACTTGACTAAGGCCTTGGTGGTTCTCTATGAGAGTTCCCGAGGAATCCTGGAGAGCTGAAATATTTGATGATGCTGGTTTTTCTCTAACAACACGGAAGAATTCCGAGGAGATCATGTTGCCCTTGAGTTTCGAGCGAATTTGAGCTCTGATGCGTTGACCGTTAACTTTGCGGGACTCAACTTCTTGAAGGCGGTGTCGGAGTGAGCCTTGACGTTGTTGGAGGACAGGGTTGATTAGAGAGTTTTGTAAATCTTTTGTTGCAGTAGAGTGCTGATCCCGAGCATCGGATTCCTCCGCGCGGAGATGCTACACCTTGTGCTTACCGTAGGCACGATAAGCCTTGGAAATGCATTTGAGTTTCGCAAAAAAAGAAGTAGTTGGTGGAGCTGAACACCAGACTTGTTCAATCACCGGTTTGGCTTCGTCAAGCCATTGTGCACTCATCTTCTACTTGGAGGGGTGGGTAGGAGAAGAGGTGAATTCGATAGTAGCCATTACAAGAAAATGGTCTGACCACCCAGCATCACCTCGGATCTCATAGTTAAGTAACAAGCATTGGGATCGACCGGACCCGTTCTTCTGCACGTAAATCCGGTCAAGCCAGGCAAGAATACGGTGATCGTCGTCTCTAAAATTATCCCATGAGAATGGCAAGCTATTTGTTGACTTGGAAAAATCTTCAATATTGAGGTGACGTTTCAGATTAGTAAACAAGGCTCTTTCCATCAACGGCACCAACCTGCTACAGGGATTTGTCTTCTCTTGCTTGGATTCCACCATACTAAAATCTCCTACAACTATCCACCTACAAGAAGTGGGAAGCTCGCGGATCATAGTTTCCTAGAGATGACAACGAGATTGAGTGTCGTTGGGAGCGTAAACATTCACAATGCCAACATCTCCACCAGGAAAACCATGCAAAATTATCCATAAGGCACGGTTTTCCATAATAGTGCTAGAAGAAGTGACCATGTGAGCGATCTTTGGATTGATCAAGGTGATGATGCCACCCTGTCCTGCACCAGGTCCACTGGGGTCATTATTGTACCCTACACTAGTTGGAGCGGTCCAGGCTGAAGCTTGACTCCATATTCATTTCCCAAGGGTGACTGCATCAACGTTGCGGAGCTTATGTTCTTGCAACATAACAATGTCAAGATGAGGTAGAGATTGGAGGTAATTGCGTAGCAAAGGAAGGGAGGCTTTATCGCCAAGGTCTCTGACGTTGAAAGACAAAAGGTGTAAATTCATTGACGAGGATTGGAGAAGGAGGATCATTTAGCGGTAACCTCAATGCTATTAGAAGAAACAGGCAATTTGTATCCCTAGTTATCAAAGCCGCTAGGGCTGTCGGAGCTTGGGGAGATCGTAAGAGAACCAGTGAGAGCTCAAGCAATTGCTCACGCACTACGAACAAAAGTTGTCACAGTAGCAATTGCTAGGGTGGAGGAATTGCCGATTAACAAATTGGGGGAAACAAAGGAAGGAGTTGATGGGTTAGGAACTGACCGATTTGCAGTGAGTCTTCAAATAGCTTGGTAAGCATGTTCGTTATCCCTAGCTTCAGAACGGCTGACTGGGGTAGGAAGAGAATTACCTTGCGTTGCTCCGTAGACTTGAGGGGAGACAGCATAGGGAGGCTAATCGAAAGAGATGGCGTGCAGAAGTAGAGGGTTATGTGAAGCCGTCTTGGAACTTTGAGGATCGATCTGAACCGACAAGAATTGTTGGTTTTGGGTGTCTTCGAAAGCTTCTTCTTCAAATTGTGTCGGTCCAGCTTCAGTACAATGTGGGGAGTCTTCGTCGGAGTCAATATTAAAAGAAATCCGATTGTGACTAGATTCCTTGATGCCAAGAAGTTCCAATGTAATATTGGCAGGTTCAAGGACAATTTAGGCCGAGGGAATGTTGGTGGAAGGCGGGATTACATCCTTCGAACTGTGGGGTTCCTCAGGTATTATAAGAGAGGAAGATTCTTGGCCCACAGGAGAGGGAAAGGATGGGAGTTCGATCCTAGAAACTGGAGGAGTGGGAGTGCTTACTTGAGAGATTGGGGCCGCCTATAGGCTAGAGTCTTGTTCCTCCGCCAAGAGCGTCATGTATTCCTCAATTTCAGTCTCCAGGGTCATGTCCACGTCCTCGTTAGCTGGAGAGGTGTCGATGAGATCCGAGATATGGATCGGGTTATTTGACGGTGCAAGTGGAGGAGCCAAGGGCAGGGACTATGGAGCTATTGGAACAAAGGGATGAATATTGAGAGGCTGAGCCAAGGGACGGGATGAAGAGGCTTGAGAAAGTTGTTGGGGAAAATCAGGTACTGCTACGGCTATGCCTGACACCTGGGCAGGTGAAATCGAAGCGGCCTCAATGGAGGACTTGTTTGGAGTGCAGGGTGGGGATTCCACGTCCATAGCGACGAGACCTTAAAAGGGAGACCTAGAGATAGGACGTCGCATTGGAGAAGATTGTCGGTGACAAGGCCGTGGCGTCTTCTATCTGGTAGTCTGTATACGCCGTGACACCAAAGTGAAACCATTGTCGACAAGAACAAGACGGTGAGGAGATGGAGAGTCAACATCCCTACTGCCATGCTTGTTTCGGCGAGAGCTGCGAGGGTGGTCAGGATTGGAGATCTGCTCCTGGTAATGCCCCTTGGAACCGCGGAGATGATGTTTGGGGGGGGGGTGCGCAGGATACCTCTGGCAAGGCAATCTACTTCCTCGTGGGAAGCACCAGTGCAGCGACTGCATCTGCCATCATCAACTTCGTATTCTACAGTCACTTTAGAAAACTACCTTGAGATATTAGCCACTGAAATCGTTGACACATACCCACAGGATGGATTAAACACTACACAAAACTGAGGGTCCTCATTGATCAACACTCTTTTATCCTCAAGAATCGTACCAACCACCTCAGCTAAGATTATTGCAGCTTGTTGGTAGAATTCCAATGGGAGATTCTTGAAATGAATCCAAACTAGAATCGCGAGGCCAACAGGGCAGCAAGGATTGAAAGCCAGGACCCATCTCTGGAAGAATATTGTCCTAGCTTGGAAGCGACAAGGTGTCAGGGATAGTACTGTCCACACCAGGTCAATCGAAGCTAGTTTAATAAAGTAAAATCCACCTTTGGCATCCCTATGAAGAGAGACACTAGAACCAATTCTATCCTCTAGTTCCCGGATCCAGTGATCATGGCGAATCGGAGCTAAAGGTTCGACCGCAAACCTGGCGATGATAACGTGTTGTTTGAGATAAGCAGCTTCACGTTTGAGTGCAACCATGTCGAGAGTTGAGGCAGGGACGACAACGTTTTTCCGAACCAAGAGACCATTAGGGTTTCTGGTAGTATCCGGAGGGATGGATGCCTCTTGTCCGAGAATGGAATTCCCTAGTTTAAACTTTATTGTCGAACATACTAGATCCTCCACTAAGACCCGACGCTTAATTCTTGATGAAGAGAGAGACGGAGGTTGAGTTGAAGAAGTGCGTGATGACAAGATCTCTCGTCGAAGAGCAGCTCCATAGTCTCTTGCCGCCAATACTAAAAATTAGGGTTCCCTAAGCAAGCTAGCAAAACTAAGTTTGAATGATCAAATTTTGAAAATTCGACCATCAATGGCACGCTAAGAGCATGAACGCAAACTTGAGCAATTTGGCTAACCAAAAGAATTGAGAGGGAGGGATATCAATGTGAGATTGTAGCACACAACGTTGGTACGATTGTGCCACAACTCCTGCTCTCACCTTCCCCATTCAGAAGGTAGCCGGTGAAGGGATGTTTTTTCCTTTTATGTAAGAACCAAATTTTCATTAGTTTTATGAATTAATTGGCAAGAAGTAGATTGTTCCCAATCATTGACATCGTGAATAGGATAAGTTTGTACACACTTTACTTACCTTGTGGTAGTATAGTATAGTGAGATTAAGTTTGTGGGTTTGTGGTAGTACAATGTGGTGAGATTAAGTTTGTTTGAGGTTGAGTATTACGTAGTGACAGTTGTACAACATAAATAACTAAAGCAATGAACTAGATATATAATCACCATAGTTAGCAATTATGAGTTGATTAATTAGTGGAGAAGGTTAGTATTTGGGTTGAAGTGATCATTGACCTCCATTAAGAAGAGAATGAGCTCCTACAAAAGACCGCGAGTTCCCATAAGTTCCCACAAGTTACGGGACTATGGGAACTTAGCCACAGGAGCTCGGTGACGTAGTCAGGGTTCAGTCATGTCAAATATTAATAAAAAATTAATTTAATAATTTTAATAAATTTTTTTCATTTTTTAATAATTTTTTAATAGTTTTAAATTCTGACTAGCTTGGGGAGCTGGCCTAAAACGGCCCTCAAAGGCAACTAAATCCCATCTAATGATTGTAATCATTGCCCTTGTTAGATGTTAACCCCTAAAGGTTTAGGCATCCTGAAAGTGGATGTACCTTGGTCAATCTTCATTGCAACTTTCAAAAAGAAGATTTTGGAAATTTAATTTCAACTAAGAAAACAAATCTTGACAAATTTTGTTTCTGGTTCATTTTAATAATTTTGAAAAATGACGAAAACCAAAAGAGTTCTTAAAATTGAAAGCTCCATGTGTTAAAATCCAAATAACACAATATAGTGTGTTTTTCATTCATATTTTCTTTTCTTAAAATGGATTATAAATTTAAATTATAAAATTATATTTTTAATTCTATACTTCATTTATAGTAAAATTTACTAAATACTAATTATTCTAATATATATTATAATTCATATAATTTTATTTCAACCTTTAGCTTTGAAAAAATTACAATAATTTGATTTTTCCATCAAAAATATTGAAAAAAATATAGCATGAATAGAAAATAAATATTTCCACTGGCAAAAAAAATCAAAATTTTACACATCAATTAAATAAAAGAATAAATTTATTTTGATAGTTGGATTTGACTTCAAGGTCTTCGTTGTGGTTATTTTGGTGTAAAAAATAAAATAACCAATTGAAATTTTCTTACACTAATTTCCATTACTATTTGTATCTCTCAAAAAAATTTCAAATAATTTGGATAGTTTTTTCTATTTCTACTCATTTCTGTTCAACTTTTGCAACAAAAACAATAGCATTACAATTTTTTATGAAAAAAATTGAAATTTCTTAAAGTGATATAGAATTTAGAGTTTCAAGTAATACAAATATTTTATTTTATTTTGAATGCAATTTAAAAGGCTAAATTTAGTTCAAATACAAAGTTTGACCATTTCACAATGGATCAAGTCCTTCAAAGGTTAAATATTGTTCCAACATTGATTAACCCCTAGAGTTTTTTTGACTATGTTTCCACCAAAACCACTCCGAAACTGCCATTTCTAGTACAAGAACCAAATTTTAGAAAAAAAAACATTTTTGTACACATGTAACCGTGTGATCTTGTAGTAAACTGGTTTGAGAACATGTGAAAAAAATTTCAGAAATTTTCACCATGTAGATTGCAAGATATTAGCATTTGAATTGACAAAAATCCTTTTTTTTATCCCTCCAAAAAATCGGGCAGGTGCTCTTCATAAGGTCACATTTGTATGAAAAAATATTCAAAATGGATGTATGTATCTGAATTCATTATTGAAGGTAAATTGGCTACATGCTTGAAAAAAATTCAAATCATTTGGAATTGTACAACATATAGGAAAAAAATAGTAAGTAGAAAGAAGTAGATAATGATGCAAAATACTAAATTGTTAAGAATTTTGTTATGGATTTGAAAAATGCCAATCCCAATGCTTGTAATGTTGTAATAAACAATCTACATCTATGATTTTATTTTTTTCAAAAAATACTGAAAATTGAGTTAAATGAAGGACTTCAAAGTTTATTTTAGAGTAGAAAATCTAGAATTGCCTGCAAAGTAAAACTCCTCAGAACTTTCACCTCATTGATCAAAATGGAATGATTCAAAGCTTTCCATGCATATAAAAATCTAGAAAATCCATTTTGAATTTTGAATTTTGAAAAAAATGATTTTTTATTGATTTGCCCGAGTTGCCCGACTTGGGAAAGAAACTACGTATCATATAATAACTTTTTAACCATGTAGTCAAAAGTTATGAAAATTGTTGGGCCTTAAAGCTACTCAACCACATGTTGTGTGAAAATTTCAAAGAAAATAATTGAAAATTCTACTTGTAGTGAGTTGCCCAAAATATCTGTAATGCCCAAAAATCATGTTTGGGACTTTAGGGGTTAACAATCTTTAGCCGTGTTCTAGTTAGCTTTTGGAGTGCATTACTTAGGTTATTGTGTACATATTGAGAAATCAGACTCCACCTAAGAAGAAGAGGTGGGTTACTTGCATTGTATACCATTCAATTAAAAAAATAGTTAGCTCTTAAGGCGACCATTTAAGAGTTGATTACCTTTGGGGGGAATCTAACCCCTTTCTAAAATTTCCAATAAATTTTCTGAGGAAGAAAAAATAAAATTGACATTTAGCCAAAGTCGTTTCATATTTTTTGGACCTTCGTGGAATTAGTTATGAATTTTTGAAGTTGAAACGTAGTAGTCAATGTAAGCGACGACCTCCTAAAATGCACACTATTTGTACATTGAAGAAAGAAAAATGTACTTTGTGACATGATTTTATTTTAGAGTAGGCTATCTTATGTGAGATCTTCATGCACAATACAATAGCTTCTATCTTTTGGCACTGGGTGAACATGTCACTGTAGGGTTTTTTTGTACTCCATTACATCATTTAAACCCACATTTAACCAAAGTTGTAAAAAGTGTTTGAATGCATATTTTCTACACTTTCTTCGAGTGAATACTTGTTGTAAGGCACTTGTGTAAGAAAAAATTACTTATGGTGAGTGAGCATGTACTAGTGTGATAACAAAAAAAATGTTGTTGTTTGTAGTGAAATGCTTCATTCATTTCATTTACAATAATTCAAAGTATCATTTAAGCAAAGTAGATTGAACTTCATATTTTAAAAACAAAACTCGAATTTCATAACAGGAATATATATTCATTGTTTCCAATAATCGACATACATTAATAATTTCTTTATGTAGAAAATGGAGTCTCAAAGAACTCCTATTGATCTCAATTGGAACCTTTAATCCATATACCTTGAGGATTTGTCGCAAGATGACATTCATGTGGAATTGGAAGAGCCTCATGGAGGAGTGAATGGTAGAGTGTATACAATTGGAAGATGGTCTTTACCACATACTTTATCTTTGTGTCATGCAAAGAGAGTGGACTTTGAGAAACATTGGTCAACAAAAAATCAACGCATTCAAATGACCATGGCACCAAAAAGATGGAAGGCTTTGGTTGATGATCTATGGGAAAAAGGTGTTCATTGCAATGAGCAACAAATCCAAGACAATTGGGAGCAGTTGTCACCTAACTTCAAAAAAGTTCATGATTATGAGAGAAAAATTCCCTCGGGTTAGAAAAGTTATTTTGCGATGAGTCCATTGGAGAAGAAGAATCATGTGGGGGAGGTTTCCACGAGTTCCTTTCGATGAGGTTATATACCTTGCTTTGTTGAAATGGTACCCAAGTATCTCCAATGCAATGGATCCCGAAGACCTTCCACTTGATACTACTCTAATGTCTCCATCTACTGGTATGTTTATCACCTCTTTACATTTTTATCCTTATGTCTTTATCATTTTTGCAAGCTTCATTGTTTTTTAAAAAATTTTAAAAATATATCCCCTTATGTTGTAGAGAATGGCGAATCATCCATGAATTATTCTATGAAGAAATGGCGTTTATCCATGAAGGCTATAGATGGTGTATTGGCATTGATGGATAAAACCAAACTGGAGTTTGTAGAAGCCATAAATTTTTGGCACAATCATGAGGATATACGCCGTAGAGAAATTATAGAATTAGACACACAAAAGCTACAATCAGAAGAAGCACATTACTCTTATTTAATGAGGCTTCAACGTGAGCGATTGGAGAGTACTACTAACACTGGAAAGGCTTATGTAGAATTGTAGATGCCTTGTTGAGCTTAAGTGATGCCATAAAAATGATTGTCAATGCTCTTTCTAATAGGTAGTAGATTAAATCACTACTTAATGTGTGACCTCACCATCCAAAATCTTCACTTATAGATTTTCTTTGAACTTCTTAAATGTGTTTAGTACCTATTTGTTTACTCTTCTACATATTAATATTCAAGCTTGATTAAATTTTACTATGATACATTTTATTTAATTTTCATCAAAGTACCATTCGAACTCAATATGTGCACTTTGTAAATACTTTTCATCAACCATTTTTCTTTTTATTTGTGTTAACTTTTTTGTGGATGTTGTAATCCACTTTGATCTCTAGTTCAACACTTGGTTCATCATGTATGTCATATTATTATGAAATTCTTATTTTCCTTATACTACACAAAATAATGCATGTTTTGAGTACATGGGGTGAATGCATGGTTTGGTGTCTCACTATTGTCTAAGGTTGATTCACTAATTAATGAAGGAAAGCCATCTAAAATGAGCCTTCATAACTTCATATATACATAACTAAAGATAGACTTCATAAATGGTTGACTGAAAAACATGCCCACTTAAAACTTCAAATATATAATACAAAGGAAAGAAAAAAATATATAAAATGAATTTTAAATCCATAAGAAAATGATTTCATAAGATTGCACCTAATTTTCACTCTATAAAAGTCCATAACCATATGAATTACAATGATTTTGGCATCAAAGAATTCATTTTTAGATAAAGAATTTTTTCATTTACTCTTACATTAGTCACTATACACCATTTTTTGTGTCTATGTAATAAAAAAAGTCCATATATATTTAACCTAATTGTTGTGATAGTCCATATATTTATCTTTGAGAGTCAATAAATCAATGTTGATAGACATTGGTTGTCCAAAAAATATACACATGTCTTCTTAATCAAGTTCTTATGTTTTTTACCCCAAAATAGCATAATGACCTACAATACTTTGAAATGCATACTCCTCCTTGAAATCAACCATGGGACACAATTATTGAGACACCAAACCATGCATCTACCCCATGACTAATTCTCCTATTTATTTGTTCATGTGAAGCTTGTGAAATATGGATAAATCAGATATTGGAGCTTCACTTGCAGTGGTGGAGGTTGTAAATGCATCACTTGAAACCATGGTACAATTGGCTAGCCAAGGGATGTTTGTGAGGAATCAAAGAACAACCCCAAAAATATCAAGTATGAGGCATTTAAAGCGGAAAAAAATGGAAGGAGAAGAATTTTCAATTTTGCATTCGATTATGGAATGCAATGCATTATTTCAACAAGTTTTTGTTGAATAATGTGGGAAAAAAAATCTTTGGTACAGAGTGTGGTCTACACTACATCAAGCCACATTCAATTCAATGGTGGGATCAATACTCAACTTTGGTGATGTGTGACGATCTAGAGCAATTCCAAGAATTTTTTTGTTTATCAGTGCCAACTTTTCATTATCTTTGTAGCTTGGTTCATGAAGAATTGCATTGTAATCCACCACTAGGTTTTATTAACCCCTAAGTGCCTAAGCCTTTCCAAGTGTGTTTTGACTATGAAAAAAGAGCATTGGCTTGTAGTTATCCTCAATGAAGCAAATTGTGTTTTTTTTTCCAAATCTACCCATATAGATGTTAATAGAGCTTGTTTATTAGTGTGCACACCAATTTTGAGTGCGAAATTTCCTAGGAGTTGTGAGATTATACCAAAGGAAATATACATTTTCTATTTTTAGTATATTGTCTTTGTCCACAATGTTTCAAAAATTTGCATATAAATGTTTTTTGAGATTGGAGGTAACATGAACAACTTAAAAGAGTGTTAGTACACTAAAATGCACTTCCAAAAAACTTAATTTCACATGAAAAAACATCAAACTCATTACACAATCTACCTTGCAATTGTTGAAATGCAATTTTTGTTTTTAAGTAGAAATTGGAAATAGCTTCAAATAAACACTTGCATGTTGAAATTTTCAATGGTAAAAATCATGAAAATACTTTAAACTTTTCATTGGGACCATTCTCAAAGCAAATGAATAAGTAGAATTTCTTAGATCTCAAATCAAATGAAATTGCCAAGCTTTGCACAAAGCTGGAAAATGAAATAAAATTAGCAAGCTTTACACTCCATTTTTAGTACACATATGCCTTTGAAGACCTCTAAATAATTGAATATGTACTTTTATCAATAAAAAATGAAAGTTTTCCATAGTTAACCCTCAAAACTGCCCGAATTTTTTTTAAATTGGTCACAGGAATTTAACTACCTACACAAAAGTGGGCCTGAAATTTCAGATCGACCATATATGGTTGTGTAGGTAGTTAGGGGTTAATATCATTGGAAGATTTATGGATTTTCCCAAACAAGTTGCTATTGTGTTATGAAGACTAGAGACTAGAGACACTCATGTTTCAGTTGGTGAACTTTTTGGCATAGTTGATTCAATGAGTGTAGTAGTCTATCAATGATTTGTTGTTGCTTTGATAAAAGTAGCGTTACCTTTGCATTTGAATTGGCCAACAGGAGAAAGATTATCCGAGGTGAAACTTGGTTTTGAAAACCTACATGGCATTCCACAATGTTGTGGTGCTCTTGATTGCTTTCATATCTAATTTGATTTACCAACACATACCAGATCAAGTAATTGGTATGATCGTGATCATAACTATTCTACAGTAATGCATGCAATTGTAGACTATGAGTCTCGATTTAGAGATATCTCAATTTATAGAGTTACAAATGTTTTTGTTGGAGTTCCTTGATCTTTATATGATTCTTGAATTCTATTGATGTCAAATCACTTTTGAAGAAGTGATTGTAGGAAGACAATTGAATGGATAGACAATCGAAATTCAAGGTGTTGATGTCCATGAATTCATCATAGGTGATGCAAATTATGTTGGAAATAGAAACTTGTTGGAGCCTTGACCTGGAATCAAACTTCCTATATTATAGGAAGAATACAACTTCAAGCATTCCTCTACACGTATGGTAGTAGAACATGCTTTGGGGATTCTTAAAGGAATGTAGAGGATTCTCAAAAATTCTATTACAAATCTTGATCTCAAAAGAATTCCAAGCTTGATAGTAGCACGTGGTTTGCTTCTTAATATTATAATTGATAGGAAAGATATTATAGATGAGTCAATTGTTTTATGGGGACATCAAGATTTTGGGTATACACAACAAATAGTGTAAAATCCACCACAAAATGATGGTGAACAATTGCAAATGGCAATTGCAAGGCACTTGTATCTCTTAGTAGCAATGCACTTGAATGAATAAAATGTTGTGAACTATTTTATATTGTACACCATTATTTGATTTGGGGATCCTTAAAGGGATTTGAAGGATTTTGTGACCCATTTTACTACAATTTTAACTATAGGCCTAAAACCATAGTTCTTTAAATTTTCTCATGACACAAAAATTTAGTTGGCACCATATTTTCTAGAATATTCTATAAGCATATGATGAGATTTTCAGATGTATGAAGCTTATTTGTATTTGATATGAATTTTTTTCACTACTTTTTCAAAAAAATCCATATAATTTCAAGTATGGACAAATAAATCTGAAATTTCCAGAACTTATAGAAGAGGTGATTTCCTATCTGATACAATGAAAATGGAAAATTTCATTGACATTCATTTTCCAATGGACCATAAGTTACAATACAAATCGAAAGAATTTTTTTTGGAAAACAAATGAAACAAAATTCCATTGCCAAGGTTAGAAAATACAAGCCAAGAAGCTCTAGATGGCTTGGCTAGAAAAGAGACAAGACAGGGACGAACAAGAACAGACCAAGTAGAACTAGGGAGATAGAATGAAATTGAATTTTATTATATCTTTTGTCATTCCAGGGTACCCTTAACCCCTAAATGCCCCAAGGGATCAAAAGTGTCCTCACATAAGGTAGACAACCTATTACCACCCTGATTTGCAATCTGACTATGTTGGGGCCATTTCCAAGAAGGTCAAATATTTTTCATAGATGTGTGCTTGTTTTATGAGTCAAACCTAAGTGGAATTATAATTTTCTAATCAAAATTGTAATTTCTATGAAATTCTAAAGTGGTCTGCCTTGAAATTACAAAACCGTCTATAGACTAGAGTCATAAATGTCCTAGAAACAACCTAAAACTGCCATTTCATGTATCTATTAGCATTTGGAAAGTGACCAATAAAGGAGTGACACGATACCCTTAATGACATTAATTTTTTGATTTTGTCAGAATCTAGAGCAGATTTGACTAATTTCTAGATAGAATTAGATGCTTAAATGGACGGAATTGGGGCCAATTATAGAGTGATGGAATTGGGTAGGTCCACCTTAGTTTCAAGTCCAATTCAAAGTATTGTAAGGGCCTCTTCACACTATGGCTATCCAAATCGAGAGGCTATGGGATTGAGGGGCCAAAAAGATTAGGAATTGGAGCCTTCGGCCGGCCATAGTGTGAAGCCTCCAAAGGCCAAAGTCCAAGCCCAAAGTCCAAACCTATTCCATTTTTTTGACTTCTATCCTTTCTCTCCACATTAATTCATCCAATTTCTGAAATTATCAATGAATTGTCACCTATGTCACAATTTTTCAAGCAAAAGGTATAAAAAACATGAGAAAGGAGTCAAAAATGGCCTTGGAAAAATAATTACAGCACATGCTCTCATCATCAAACAAGGAATATGAATGATATAAATGGCGACACAAATAAACAAATACAATCAAGGCCATTTTGGTTATATTGAGACTTTTCGCAGATTTTGAGACATAATGCTAATTATGGGAAAATTCATTTAAAAAAATAGTAATTGAAACCAAAAATAAATAATGCTCAAATAGTGATCCTAAAATGAAGTTCTAAAAGTTGGTGTTGTTACCTATTTATAAAAAAATACCAATAAAGAGATAAAATGGTTTAGGCTCAAGTTGAGGATAAAATTGAGACTGTGAAAGGTCTCTATATAACGAATATGGACTTAATCTAATGGCTAAGATCTTGTCAGTTTCTAAAAAAAACTTCACGGACTCTCGATTAGAGTTTGGGTTGGCCAGAAATGGAGACCCGAACTCTAATCGAGAGTTTGTCACCACATAAGCATTTAGTTGCCATGTAGGCAGACAAATGGGCAACGGACTTTGGACTATGCCTCCTTGTGTGTAGGCTCAAGAGGCCAAACTCTTGGGTTTCTGCAATCTCATTGGTTAAAACCGACGGACTCTCGACCTTATGCTGTAGTGTGAAGTGGCCCTAACTTTGCCTGACGAATTGACTGCCACCCATGGCATTCACATAAAAGTGCTTAGCATGATGGGAGGGTCTTTACCCACCGGGTCTGTACCCACCGGGTCTGGGTCTAACATAATCGGGCAAATGCACCAACAGTGCATTTGCCCACCCACCCAGCATGTAAGGAGGCCCTAATTCTATTATGAAGCGTATTTTTTGGAAGTCCACTGCTGTCTGCAAGACTCGCACTCCAGAGAGAAGGTACTAGGGTCCTGACGGGTCCTCAAAGCATCTTCCATCACTTCATTGACTCCATTGCTCACGAGTCACGACCAGATGCTGCAAGAAACTTCACACACATAAGCTTAATAATTTGACTGCCGTGCCCACACTTTTAGACTAAACCTTCATTGCACCTCTTCTGACAGTTGACGTATGACGATGCTCTCGCTGCAGATCCCAATATTTTGTAGTATTACAGCATTCCAATCGACTGATCGGTCGACTTTGTGGCTGTGGAAGCAATTGTCAATCGCATCCTGCAATTTCCATGGCGGTAGGATGCAATCATGTTCATGCAAATCAAGTCCACGCTTTGTACGCACATGTCTTGAACTACTTTTGTTCTCTGTTGACGATCTTGCATGTTTAATTAATGAGTACTTCCTTGTTGGGTCCTTGATTCTTGCTTCAGTTTGCAGTCCCTAGCTTTGGAAGTAGAATCACTCTGGTCTCAAGAGCAACATAATGAAGAGTCTAGTTTGACAAACTATCCCAAAATTCATTAAAAAATATAGGAAAGATGGAACCAAAGGAGCCTCTTACAAAACATTCTTAGCAAGAATTCTTTCACACCAGTTTTCAGTTCGATCGAGGAACTCGTAGAATGCTTACCGCCATAGCCAAGGCGTGGGTTCGATGTTGACAGCTTCGCAGATAGTGACATGGTACCATATAGACATATAGTCGAAAATGAGAACCTTCACTTAGCATATCAGATGAAGATGAGACCTTCATTTTGCATATCCAACATTACCACTACAGCCTTGCATTCAAGAGTATGATAGCCTGGGCAACATATAGTTGAAGATGTAACCTTCATTGTGCAAGTTGTTGCCGATATGGATTCCGTGGAGTCTCTTTGTAGCATTGCGCATGTTGCGAGTGAGCAAGAGGTACTCGACTGGTTCCACCGCTTACCCCCCGGATCGCTCATCGCGCGCGACACAGGCCTCATCGCCTGTCAACGCGCGATCATTCGCAATCCCGACGTAGGCGTCTGCAGAGTATTCCTTTCGCACCCCGAGATTCGCCAAAACGTCAACACCCTCGTCCCTGAGAATCCCTCCCGCGGCGCTCCCACAACGCTGCTGCACGCGGCAGTGCTGCGCGGGACAGACGTCTTACAGTTCTTGCTAACACTTCCCGAGGTCGACCTCAACGTGGTTTGCACAAAGGGGTTGACGCCACTCCACTTGGCGTGTTCGTTGTCGCGTTCCGACCTCGTGGAGTCTCTGTTGCGTGACCGTCGCGTGGCTTTGACTGCCACGACGCTTGATCATCGGACTGCGCTCCATTGCGCCTGCGGGGATGGAAATGCTACGAGCAAGAGTGATTCGAAATGGGAAGTCGTGCACTTGCTCGTGAAAGCATCTGCAACGAACGGATTAGGGTTTCTGAACGCGAGGGACAGCCGTGGCAGGACCGCGCTTCACTACGCGGCCGAGAATAACCTCGCCGCTGTCGTGACGGAGCTACTCGTCGCTGGCTCAGGAGCTTCTGCTACGAACTCTACGAATTCTTTGGTCGCCGTGGTGCTGGCGACGGACAGTCGAGGCCGCTTGGCTGTGCACTTGGCTGCGCGGAAAGGTCACCGCGAGGTCGTCCGTTTGCTTCTGCGCGGCGCGCCGCACACACTTCACGCTCACGACGACGAAGCGCTGACACCTTTACACCACGCCATCCGGGGTGGCCATCTCCAAATCCTTCAAGAATGGATCCCCCATTACGTCTCCACTTCAGAGCCCCTCACGAAAACTTTCATTGAGCTTCTGGAAACAACCACGGACTACGAAGTCGCGGCGTTTTTACTCAAGGAGCTGCAGCAACAGCTGCAAGGCTCCCCGTCTCTCACGCTCTGGGCAATCGAGTCCCATTCTAGCTATGGCGCTTCCTTGATCCCCCAAATTCTGAAGTGGCAACCCCACCTTGCAAATGAGACTCTGGACCAGGAAAGAAACCAAACCCCTTTACACATTGCGACAATCTCTGGCCAACTGGATGTGGTGGAAGCATTGTGTATGGAGCAAGGATGGTTGTTGCAAGCCAACAGGAAGGACAAGTTCAACAAAACTGCTCTGGATTACGCTTTTGCTCTTGGGCATAGGGATGTATGTGAGCATCTGATGCGACGCACAGATGTGAAGGAGTATATTGGCATGTTGCACAAGGAGCAGGATACTTATGTCACGGCTGCTAATGCCATCCTTGTGGTGGCTGTTTTGATGGCAGGGACTTCCTATGCCAGTTGTGTTAAACCCTTGACAGACAACAATGGCCATAAGTATTCGTTTTTATACATCACTGTGCCAACCACGTTTTTGACATCCATTGTTGCAACCATCCTGGGAGCATGCGCAGCCTTGCCTTTCTCATTTGGGTTGTATGATGGGAGGCATTCCAGTGTGTGGCATAGTGAGTATATTGGACATAAAGTGAGACGGGTGCATGTGCTGGTGGCATTGGCAAGCTACTTCTTGTTGTTGTCACTGGCTACCATGGTTTTTAGCTTCGCATGTAGCGAGTTTGGGATGGGCCGGACTGGGAGAGTGAGGGAGATGGCGTGTTCGGTGTTTACAGTGACGTTTGTGAGTGGTACAGTCCTAGCATTTGTAGCATATTTTAGTAGGGCCATTTACTACAGGGTGAAGCAGTTGTCCTTTAGGACAAGGAAGTCATTCAAGATGCCAGTAGTTGTGAAGCCATGAATTCTTTCAAATTGACCCAGATTTAGATTTTAAAACTTGGACAACAATTACCTTGTTGCCTGGTAGATGAAGTTTTTGTTCATTAGAAATCAGCCTGTTGAGAATGAATGTGGATCTTGAGCAATGTCACTCTCGATTTGCACTGGTAGGAATTGGAGAGTTCGTCTTGAAAAGAGGTGCAGAGTTTGCTGTTTGCAGCTGCGACTCTGTTTGTGCAAGTTTTGTGCAAGTTTGCTCCACCTGGGCAACTTGAGGGTTCTTGCGTATATGTTACCATTACATAGACCTAACTAGTGTGTGCATCTGCATGTAATTTAGCGATAGGCGTCGCGTCAGTATTCGAGTGTGGATCAGAGATTAATACAATTGAGACACACCTTGGAGTGGCCGGAGCTTGTACTTGGATGCGATGCCTTATCCAGGTATACATGCGCACGCCTCAGCTTGATGAATTGGATCGATCATAGTTTGTACGTTTGTGTCGGAAATATACATGTACATAATTCTCCTGATCGAGATTTCACCTGGATTTTTGAGATTACTGTTTTTGTTACTTCTTTGGCACTTTTAATCCCTACTACCCGCGGCCTGAAACATAATCCATATCTATCCTAGTTTTAGACTTGAAATTAGATCTTTGTGTAGATGTATGTCAAAATTTTGAAGCCAGAATCGCTCCAAGTACACGAAATTTCGGATTAATTGTAAACCTGTCCTAGTTTTAGAGGGGTTTTTTTGTAGATGTCTATCACAATTTTTTGCTCCGGAATCACCAATCTAACAAAATGGACGATCGTCGTTGGATCTCGGAACAGGATGGCTCAAGCAATTTGCGTCCCACTTATCATTCTGACTCGATTTACAATTGGCTCTGTTGTCTCAAGACGTCGGCGTAGCATGATCGAGGAAGTCTATTACGAAGAGAAATTCGTACACTATGATGTTATGTGACTTTATTAATCAGCAATTGTCCACTGTTCCATTCCTATTGCAAATCCAAGTGCAATACAACGTCAGAGAGAAAATGCGCGCAATTTCGTTAAACTGGCATAATTCACGATTAGGGCACAATTCAGGGGCGCGAATCTATGCCGGTCTTTGTATATATTTAGCTATACTGACGATGAATGTCACAATTTATGGCGCCTAGAATTTTTTCCTTTGAGCAATTTTCGATTTAGTTGTGCCACTGCGTTCAAACCGACTTTTCCTATTTAGTGCAGGAGCCTGAAGCACTTAAGTTTAAGCTTTTTGCGTCAGATTCTTGAAGTTCCTGATTCGCTTGAATTGAACTTCTTCCCGCTCCTGCCCATTTCTGCCATCGTCGTCGTGACCCGGAGCTCTGTCAAACCGTCCAGTAATTTTAGCATTATAATAATCATGGTATTAAGAGTGATAGTCATTATGCTGTAGAATACCGATGAATCATTATACCGTAATCGCCTCAGTATATATAATTGATCGCAGGCAGTTTTCCTCTGTCAACTTCACTAATTCAGTATACGTGGTCGATGAGTTTCAATAGAGGATCATTCTGTTGTGGAGAATGCGATGTGAGTTTTCCTGTCTTGTTGCATCAAATGGAATCTGGCTAGGGAGATTTCAGCGTCAGAATTCTTTCCACCTTCTCATTGAAATTTCTCAAGCTGAACTCTACTGTTCAGTTCTTGCCATCGTTCAACTAAAGTGTTTAGTGAAGATGATCTGCGGGGCGGTGGTTTCTTTGTATCTGGCTTCGTAGAAGTTTTGCATGTAGCTTAATAGTGTCGCGATTGCTGCGACCAGCCCTTTTTTTTCACTTTTTGAGAAAGTGCCAGGATGGGGATCACTTAAAATTTGGTGAAGTACTCTATTTCTACATTCATCCATCTTTTGGACCAAAAAATACTTTCCAATCATATTCATATACTTTTTCATCCAAATTTGGCAAATTCATCCACATTTTAATATAAATGGAAAATTTATGGTGAAAAAAGATTACTTTTTTTTGGCAAAAAGTAGACATTCATTCTGAAATGGTGCAATTTGGCCCCATGGAGCCAAAAAAAAGGGTTGGTTGTGACCTATTTTAGTTTCGCCCGCTAATTTACACGAGCCAAAGCCAACCTACTTGGCTTGCAAAAGTGAAAGGTTAGCCTGATCAAATTGGAGATAATTATCCTTGTTCAAATGTAATAAAAAATTTAGTTGATCTAGGATGGAGATTCAATGGGAGGTATACATTGCTTGTTTCATTAGCTCTAGAGCAAACCCCGTCATTTTTCATTCTAGAGATTGATCTAGACCTATGTCACTCTTCACGGAAAATAATCTAATGTTAGTAGCCAAGTTGACCCCATGTTTTGTTATTTGTGACTTTTTCCACTCACCCCACATTTTGTTGTTATTTCTTGGAATTAAAAGCAATGGAGTTTGGAGTAGTGTGGACAAAGAGAATAATGAAATTATAGTTATCAATTTTGTAAAATTGATAGGATCTTGGTTGCCAAAATTGTAACAATTCAATTTGTTTGCACAAGCTCTAAAACTAGTACAAGCATAGATTAGTTTTTGAGGCCTCTAGCTCAGAAAGAGTTAGAGTTGTGGAAATCTACCACTAATGATATTAACTTTTGAATGACCAAATTACAGGGGGTTTGTCAACATAACAATTTTGGGCAACTCACTACAAATGGAATTTTTATTTCTTTTCTTTGAAATTTTTGCACAACACAGGGATGAGGTTTTTCTTAGGGCCCATCAATTTTCATAACTTTTGACTACATAGTCAAAAAGTTATTGTATGATATGTAGTTTCTTTCCTTAGCCGGGCAATCTAGGCAATCTAGGTAGATAAAAAAAATCACATTTTCTAAAAAAGAAAAATTTGAAAGCAGTCTTCTATATTTATATATACATATAAAGCTTTGAATCATTCCATTTTGATTAATGAGATGAAAGTTATGAGGAATTTTTGTTTACAGGTAGTTAATCTACATTTGTTTGCAAGTAGTTAATTATGGCACTTCTTAGTAGCCTTCTAGAAAGTCTAGATTTTCTCTAATGAAAGTTTGAAGTCCTTTATTTAACTCAATTTTCAATATTTTTGGAAAAAAATAAAATCATAGGATGCAAAATTTTTAATACAACATTACAATAATTGGGATTGGAATTTTTCAATTCCAGAATTGAATTCTTAACAATTTAGTATTTTGAATCATTATATACTTCTTTCTACTTACTATTTTTTTCCTATATGTTGTATGATTCCAAATGATCTTAAATTTTTTAAGCATATAAACAACTTGTCTTGAAGAATGAATCCAAAGAAGCACTACCATTTTGGACATTTTTTCATTCAAATATGACCTTGTGAAGTGCAACTGCCTTGTTTTTTGTAGGGCTCAAACAAGGATTTTTCTAAATTCAAATGTTAATATCTTACAATGCACAAGGTAGAAATTTCTAAAAAATATTCAACATCTTCTCAAACTAACATACTCCAAGATCCTATAGTTACATATGTCCAAGAATAATTTTTTTCTAAAATTTGGTACTTCTACTAGGAATGGCAACGATTTTGGGGCGTTTAAGGTAGTAAAGGAACTTTAGGGGTTAATAGTATTGAACCTATCTAACATAACAATTATCTTGACCCTTAACTATTTGATGAGCCATTTTTTATTTAGGTTTTAAAGGGGTAAAAGTATAATTTTATAATGGAACATTGAAGTAATTGGCATGCATATGTCAAAGCATATCTAAAAGACATTCATATTGTCGAGTGGCACAAATTGTGAAGCTAAATGAGTTAATGCAAGCGACGAAGCTTAGGGTTTTCAAGTTTCAAGTTTAGTGTTGAGGTTCTGGATATTCAAACCATGAAGTTAGATTTTTGCATTTGTTCTTTGTGCATGTATGCAAGTTGCATCCAATTGAGCTCCTACCAAGCACACAATATTTCTATCTTAGTGGAAATGACAAGGCCAACAATGCACTTTGGCGAAATTTCAAGCCCTGAACAATAATCTTCTTCAAGAGAACCCCCTTTGCACTCTTCATTTAACTAAGTAGCCCACGCATTCCTTCCCCTTCAATTGAATAGCCCACGTACTCCATCCATGGCATTGCAATCCACGTGACACATATTTTGTGTTATTGGAGTTTACATGCCATATAATTCAAGTCACCATAGTCTACAAGGCATATAATCCACGTCATCATAGTCCACATGCCATTCAATCCATGTCAATAATGTTGACATAACAACCTTTGAAGTCCAAAAAAGAGCATCTACTCCTTAAATACTACATTTCAACCTTGCACACTTTATCACACACTCTTCATATATTCTCCACATACTCTGGGAACACATTTTTAGTAGTTGATGTCCAAAAGCATTTGTCATGAATTTAGAAAAGAATGGTTTGTTTGAAATAATTTACTTTGGATGGCAAAATCCAAAGAATAGAAAATTATAGAATAGGACTCTACTTCTCTCTGCAACTAATCTCAATTGAATATTTTAAATTTGAAAGTGTTACAATTTCAATTTCTTTTATATAGACATTGGTATTTGGAATGAATTTTAAGAAGTAGTTTGGGGAAATAAGAATCCTTGACTCAAGAGCTTTGATCAACCTATGTGATGAACTTCAAAAGGTTGGAAACCTAGTAATGTATCTTCTACAACAATTCAAACAACTCATAACTCTAATGCATTTTTGGATGAAAGGATGCACAAAAGGTCGGCAAAACTACAAAAGCTACAAAACTGAAAATACTCATGTGAAAAATGACACATTGTGGATGGAAGAGTAAGCGGCACATGAAACTTGTTGATGTCATTCCTATGCTAATATATAGGTACCATTCAAAGTTACTCTATCAAATTGTATTATGTACTTGTATATCCATTCATTTGTTTTGTAAACTTGGATGTAGGATCTTCAACAAATGGACTTTTGATTCAATATCTTCTTAAAAATACTAGACACAACTTTCAAAAAGACAAGCTAGTGGTCAAAATATTAAAATTAAAAATACTAACCATACCAACCAAAAATGTCAATCATATCCCGTGTGTATATGGATACATGGATATGGAACACACATACATAGATATTGCTACATAGATACATTAATATATTGACATGGATGCAAATTTTGATTTGGCTACACAAATATGGATATGAAGATACAAATACATTGAGGCATGTCATTAGTCACATATCACTTGGAACTCCTAAACTCTAAATCATGGTATAAATGAATACTTAAGGCAAGCTTGAATAAGCTAATGCTTATGTATAAATCATGGTAGCCAAACTAAGTCTCTTTCTCTTACATGGTCCCTTGACTATTCCTCTACTATTCCCTTTAAAATACCAAGGCACCACCCTAAAAAAAAAGTTCTTTCGTAACCCCAAAATGTCCTCGGGGACATAATCTGTCCTTTGTTAATTTTCAAAGTTGAATAATGGGAAATCAGTTTGATATTTCATAAAATGGTGAACTACGATATTGGAGAGCAAAAAGTTTCCAAAAGGGTGAAATTTTCTTATTTCAATTCTGACGTGGCTTGAATTTTCTAAGGCTTACAACGTAAGTAAACTCCCCAATTTGGCATCGTGAAAGTAGGTGCCATCGTGGATTTTGGCTTTAGAACCTGTCCATTCTCTAGGTGGCACACATGTATCAATTCAAAATGAATTTTTTCTTGAATGCACTGTCCGATTCTTGCGAAACAAAACTCTGCAGCTTTATAAGTTTTTGTAAGTTGTTTCCACTGCGGGGATCTTCCTCTATTGAGAAGTACATTTTTCATCGGAAAAAAGGAATCTACATCCCTAAAATGGGCTTGTTGGACACCCTATTGTTCGGTGATCCTCTAGTGAACATGTGTTATCCCTTTAGCATATTTTTTGGGGCATCGATCATGTGCATCTTCTCTTCTTTCTTACAAAAAAAACCACACCTCAAGAAACGATGTATTCATCCTGCAACACCCACTGAAATACTTGGAGGGACAAAAAATGCGTGATTCGACAACCATGTACAGTGGGGTACCAATCAAAATGTGGTTTTCGAATTCGCAGTGAGAAAAATTTCAGTACTGCCAACTTTGAAAGCCTCCCGAGAGCTCAAAAATTGGTATTTTATCACGAAAGTTTTACCAAATCATTATCTTTAAGTTAATTATATGTATGACAAATTTCAAGGCCAACAGATTCACCGAAAAAAAGTTATTCAAAATCTACCAACATTGGTAGCTGTGGAAATTTTTTCATTGCTGCCAACTTTGACAACCTCCCAAAGATTGAATTATTTCTTTTTTGCCATGAAATTCTTGGAACAAAAACCTCTTTATGTTAATAACATATGATAAAAATATCAAGGCCAAAAGATTAATACAAAAAAATATATTAACAATCTACCAACATGTGTCGTTTTGAGAAACAATTGTGAAAACCGTTTCACTACTTCAACTTTGACACCCTCCCAAGGGCTGAAAAATTGCTTATTTACTATGAAATTTTTTCCACAAAGTTATTTCTATGTTAATAACATTTGTGACAAGTTTCAAAGCCAAAAAAGTTATACAAAAAAAAAAATTCAAAATCTACCAACATGTGTAGCTGTGAAAAACCATTTCACTACTTCCAACTTTGACACCCTCCTAAGGGCTGCAATTTTACTTATTTACCATGAATTTTTTGGAACAAGATCCCCTCTATGCTAATAACATGTGTGCCAAATTTGAAGGTCAAAAGATTTACACAAAAAAAAGAAATCCACAATCTACCAACATGTGTAGTTGTGGGAAACAATGGGGGAAACCATTTCATTGCTACCAACTTTGACACCCTCCCAACGGTTGAGAAATTGTCTATTTACCATGAAATTTTTGGCACAACATGCTCTTTATGATAAAAACATTCATGAAAAATTTCAAGGTCAAAAAATTTATACAAAAAAAAATATTTACAATCTACCACCGTGTATGTCCTACATTTGCCTCAATCATTGCTTGTAACCTAGAGGGCATAGAATGACATAGTTGAAGGAGCTTTGTACCATTGATTAACCTCCACTCTCTTTCAATAACTACCTTCAAGTCATCTAAATTTTTTGGACATATTGGGCCATGTTGCACAGTATCTTTCAAAATCTTCCAAAGGTTCTCAATTGGATTGAGATTGGGAGAATTTTGCAGGCCAATCGAGCTTCTCCAAAAGGTGTGTTTGTCTCCATTCTTCACATACTTTGCTACGATAAACAGGTGCGCCATCTTCCATGAGCAATCCCTGTGGCACTCTACTCATAAAATGAAGCAACTTGACATTGTAGACCACTTCAACAAAATCCTTAGCAGAATGTCTATCTTTGGGCATAAAAACAAGTTGTGACTTTTGCCCTCCAGCAAATGCACCCCAAATCATCAAAGAAGTTCTCCCACTCTTAAAAGTTGGAACTATACAACTTGATGAATAGCGCTCATATGCATTTCTCCAAACATGAACTTGTCTAGAATTTTTTCCAACTTCAAAGGTAGACTCATCTGTCCAAACAACTCTCTCCCATTCTTTTATAGTCCACCCACAATACTTTTGAGCAAATGCCAATCGTTGAGACATGTGACGATATGTCAAAAAAGGTTTTTTAACAGTAATTCGACTGAAAATGCCACTCTCATGTAAGGCCCTTCGAATAGTTGATCTAAACACTTGAGTAGAACATATATTAGTGATCTCAGAGAGTGTCGAGCGACGATGAGTTTTTGAAACACGTATAATAGCATGGACATCTCTATCACTAAGCTTTTTAGCATGACTTCCACCACAAGGTTTGCACTTATAGGTTCCATCTTCTCGAAATTTCTTCACTACCCTTTGAACTATTCTAACATGGACTCCAACAATAGCTGCAATGTCAACTCATGTCTTCCCTACCTCACTGAAACCTACTATGTGAGCACGAGTTTCATCTGAAATAGCCATCATTCAGTGACCATGATCTAGCCTTCACTTAATCACCATGATCCAGCCTCACTCACTAAGCACATATATAACCTCATTCAATCATCAGAAAAAAATCTCACATACCCTCAATCACTTACCATCATCCTACCTCACAATCTTCACTCATTCAATAGACCTCACCAGTCACCACATGTAAGTTATAACCTCACTCACTCTTAAAGAAAATCTCACATACCTCCATATATCCTCAGACACTCATCCCATGCCTCATCCACTCAGTTATCACATAGCCTAGACTTACTTAGTTAACTCATCTTTCATGCACTCAATCACTCATGTTCACAAAGTTTCAATCCTGTACTTAGAAAATAATCACCCATCACTTGCTTCTCTCATCATCCCACATCCCACCTCCTATAATGCTCTATTGTAAATGCAAGCATTCTTATTGAGAGGAAAAAGCTTCTTCATGCATGTATGGTCTCCAATTTTTAAACAAGTGCAGTCTTTGAGATGTGACAAGTGCACACAACTAAATTTGGCTATCCTTGATTTTTTTCAGAATCATTTATGATTAGCGATTGCATCATCTGGAGAATTTCAATCTAGAAGCATGATTGTCTGACATACTTCAACAATTTCAATGTCTTTAATAAAAGGTATCTCACAACTACACACATTGGTAGATTGTAAATATTTTTTTTGTATAAATTTTTTGACCTTGAAATTTTTCATGAATTTTGTTATCATAAAGAGCATGTTGTGCCAAAAATTTCATGGTAAATAGACAATTTCTCAACCGTTGGGAGGGTGTCAAAGTTGGTAGCAATGAAATGGTTTCCCCCATTGTTTCCCACAACTACACATGTTGGTAGATTGTGGATTTCTTTTTTTTGTGTAAATCTTTTGACCTTCAAATTTGGCACACATGTTATTAGCATAGAGGGGATCTTGTTCCAAAAAATTCATGGTAAATAAGTAAAATTGCAGCCCTTAGGAGGGTGTCAAAGTTGGAAGTAGTGAAATGGTTTTTCACAGCTACACATGTTGGTAGATTTTGAATTTTTTTTTTTGTATAACTTTTTTGGCTTTGAAACTTGTCACAAATGTTATTAACATAGAAATAACTTTGTGGAAAAAATTTCATAGTAAATAAGCAATTTTTCAGCCCTTGGGAGGGTGTCAAAGTTGAAGTAGTGAAACGGTTTTCACAATTGTTTCTCAAAACGACACATGTTGGTAGATTGTTAATATATTTTTTTGTATTAATCTTTTGGCCTTGATATTTTTATCATATGTTATTAACATAAAGAGGTTTTTGTTCCAAGAATTTCATGGCAAAAAAGAAATAATTCAATCTTTGGGAGGTTGTCAAAGTTGGCAGCAATGAAAAAATTTCCACAGCTACCAATGTTGGTAGATTTTGAATAACTTTTTTTCGGTGAATCTGTTGGCCTTGAAATTTGTCATACATATAATTAACTTAAAGATAATGATTTGGTAAAACTTTCGTGATAAAATACCAATTTTTGAGCTCTCGGGAGGCTTTCAAAGTTGGCAGTACTGAAATTTTTCTCACTGCGAATTCGAAAACCACATTTTGATTGGTACCCCACTGTACCTTCGATGCCTCAAGAATCTGATGCATTGTGACGAGTCATTTGGGCCCCATAATTTTTTGGGGTGACCCTTGCAGAGCATACTTGTGATTTGTAAGATTACATGTAAGTAGGTAGGCTTTAATTATTTATTAAAAAAACAAATTTGTTTGCCTCTTTGGCAAGGGTCCTCAGTTTTGGAAATTGCAGGGTCATTTTGCGGTTAAGCCCTAAAGGACCAAACAGTGTTTTTTGGCAACATAGTGATATGGCAGCTCACTACGGATGGAATTTTTATTTTTTTCTTTGAAATTTTCACACAACATGTGCCCAAGGAGTAGCTTTAAGACCCAACAATATTCATAACTTTTGAATACATGGTTAAAAAGTTATTGTATAATATGTTGTTTTCATTGCTCGGCGGGCAGCCCGGGCAGCAAAAAAAACTTCTTTAAAAATCACTTTTTTTAAAAATAAAATTTGAAATTTATTTTCCTGATTTTTATATACATTGAAAGCTTTTAATCATTCCATTTTGATTTATGAGATGAAAGTCATGAAGAGTTTTAGTTGTAGGTAGTTTGTGGGTAGTAATGGAATCTCTACTCTAAAATAAACTTTGAAGACCTTTATTTCACTCAATTTTTAATATTTTTGGAAAAAAATAAAAACGTGAGGTGTAGATTGTTTATTAAAACAATTTAACCATTGAAATTGGAATTTTTCAATTTCATAAATAAATTATTAACAATTTAGTATTTTAAATCATTCTCTACTTCTTTCAACTTACAATTTTTTTCCTATATGTTGTACAATTCTAAATAATCTAAAAAATTTCAAGCATGTAGCCAACATGACCTGAAGAATGAATCCAAAGAGTTACAACCATTTTGGATATTTTTTCATAATGATCTGACCTTGTGAAGTGCATCTGCCCGGATTTTTGCAGGGCCAAAAAATGGCTTTTTGTCACTTCAAATGCTAATATCTTGCAATCCAAACGGTGGAAATTTCTGAAATTTTTTCCACATCTTCCCAAAACAACTTACTACAAGATTCTACGGTTAAATTTGTCCAAAAATGTATTTTTTCTCTAAAATTTGGTACTTGTACTAGAGATGTCAATTTTGGAGCATTTCTGGTGAAAACATAGTCAAATACCTTTTGGGGTTAATAAAAACTATGCTAAACTCTAAATCATTTTCAAATCTCTTAAAAAATGGAAATGATTGATTTTAATTTTCTATATCTGTAAGAGAAAGTCTTGCAAGACAAAGTGACCAAAGTTTCTATTTTGAACTAAAACTCACTAAAAATATAGATATGAAGACTTTTTGAAGTAATATTTGACAATAATTATCCCTTTTTTAAGTGGATGAAATTATCACTATCTCAAGATGGAATCTCTTTTTCTAAAAAGAATGGAGACACTTTCAACACATGGCACTCCCAATTGGATCATTATCAGGGAGCACCTCCTACAATACTACAAATATCAAAAGCTTCAAAATGACCATGTATTCTACCTGTATGGTGTCTTATTTGAACATAATATTATTGATATGTTAAAATGATGTCCGCATGACAGATGTTGATTGTTGAATTACCAACCTAATGGTGTTTGTCTTACAATATTTCAACCCCTAAAGGACCAAGGTGTTTTTTTGGCAACATAACTTTTTTGGGCAGGTATGTGTGGACTAGAGATTTCCATGTTTTTGGCCCAAAATTTAATAGAAGGTGTGGACAAGGAATATCCTTCATGTGCACTAAATTTTAAGGCATTTGGAAATTTGAGTCAAAAGTTATGGCCTAATATGTAGTTTGTTTCTCAACTTGGGCAGTCTGGGCAGATCTAAAAAAATCAATTTTTTCAAAATAAAATTCGAAATTGGTTTTCTAGGTTCATATTTACATAGAAAGCTTTGAATCATTCCGTTTTGATCAATGAGTCAAAAGTTATAAGATGTTTTAGTTTGCAAGCAAGTATGGATTCTCTACTCTAAAATAAACTTTGAAATCCTTTATTTAACTCAATTTTCAATATTTTTTGAAAAAAATTAAAAAATAATTTGTGTATTGTTTATTACAACATTACAACTATTGGGATTGGAATTTTTCAATTCCATTAATAAACTGTTAACAATTTAGTATTTTGAATCATTCTCTATATCTTTCTACTTACTATTTATTTCCTATATGTTGCACAATTCCAAATGATCTGAAAATTTTCAAGCATGTAGCTAGCTTGCATTGAATAATGAATTTTAAGAAGCACCACCATTTTCGACATTTTTTCATACAAATGTGACCTTGTGAAGTGCAGCTGCTTGTTTTTTCACAGGGCCCCCAAAAGAATTTTTGTCACTTCAAATGCTAATATCTTACAATCTACACGGTGGAATTTTCTGAATTTTTTTCCACATCTTTTCAATTTAGTGTACTACAAGATCCTATGGTTGCATGTGTCCAGAAATGATATTTTCTAAAAATTTGGTACTTGTTTTAGAAATGGCAGTTTTTGAGGTTTTTTGGTGATAACATAGTCAAGGAACTTTAGGGGTTAATGCATAATCATTATTCTAGTACATATTCTAGGAGTCAAATATGTTGCCATATATATAATACACCATATATCATATGGTGAAGTCTTGGGTCCCATATTCTAGTTGCATCCTTGACTTTGTGAGTTTTTTTGGTACAATTATCAAATGGAGTTATGGAAATGATTCCATTAACCCCTCAAGGACCATTGTCCCCTATGAACAATTTTCAATTTGGGTAGGTTCCTATAATTTGGATTTTTGATGAGACTTTTTGAAATTTTTTGAAGAAGTGCAATTTTGCAAGAAATTTGTGGATATGGAATTTTTATTTCAATCCAATTCCGAGTGAAGAAATTATAGGCTTTTTTAGGCAAAATTCGATTAGAGGAGCAAGTTAGATTGCCAAAATTTCATTGACTAGGGAAAGGGTTGGGTTTGCATAAACAAGTTGTAGATAGGGTGGATAGTGGGTAAGAATGAAAGGTCCTAGCCTATCATAAAAATGAAGTGCACTCAATTGGGTCATAGATAAGTTCCAATACATTAAAATTTAAAAAAAAATTATCATTCTATTCATTGAAAACAAGGAACTAAGCAAGTACCTTACATTGATACAAAAGTCAATTATATTTTGTGATCTCAATGGTGAAGACAAGATTTTTATATACATGTAGAGTGGAAGGAAGTAAAACAATCCATGTAGGATATATAAATTAGAATGAGTAGGAGTATGACTACTCAAGATTAAGTTAAAGCAGAAATTGTGTTTGAAGTAGAATATTAGACCTCGTTTAGGCATGGTGGAATAACTTTTCTCAAAAACTTTGATTAAAAAAAGTTGTTAAATCAAGCTAACTTTCATCTCTAGAAATCCATTTGAGATTTCAAGTCTCTTATAAAAAATTATGGACAAATTTCAAAGAGGATATTTGAAAATGTCAAAGAGATATCCCATTAGATGAAATTCAACTCCTATTAAGGGTTGCAAGTTTTGGCAAGTTCCCCTAAGTTCTCTAATTGTAGGAACTCAGCCACAGTAGTTGGTTGATGTAGCTGAAGTTAGTCCACATTAGATAATAATAATAAATTCTTTTTTAATTCTTTTTCTAATATTCTAATTATTTTTTAATATTTTTTAATTGTAGCCAGAACTAGGTGGTTTCCAATATGGGAAACCAGTCTGAAACACCCCTTCAGAGCTACTAAAAAACATCTAATGCTTCCAACTCTTCTATGAAATTTGTCCATAAGTTTTCTATGGAGGCGTGAAATCTCAAACATAGTTCTAGAGATGAAAGTTAGTTTGATTTACTAACTTTTTTAATCAAAGCTTTTTGAGAAAAATTATTCTACTGTGCCTAAATGAGGTCTAAAATTCTTCTTTAAATATAATTTTGACATTTTGACAATGAACAATCAAGCTCTCATCTTTAAATTATCCCATACACCTTGAGGATTCATTATGGACAAAGGATTTGAATATAAAAATGACAACTCCACCCACCATTCCTTCAAATGTCAATAAGGGGATACCTTCGTTTTACAATCAAAATTTGATTTTGATGGTAGATGGTTAAATAACATTGGTATTTGTCTTAATGAATTCTTTGGATTTGGGGCAAACCATCTTTTTTTACAATTATTTCTTAATTTGTTTGTCTATTTGTAGAATTAGCAAACAATTGGAACACCTATTGCCACTATCTTGGTACTAAAGCTTCTATCAATGATGTGTAGATGAATTTTGTGGATGAAGACTCTAGAAAGGAAAAGTAGTTTCTTTAAAGTCTTAGGTGGATGGAGGAAAGTTTAGGTGGATGACGTAGTGAATCAACATTTTCCTACACGGGAACGCTATAGGGAACATATTGGAAACACAAGAGAACAAGTTGGGACCCTTTCTTTCCCATTGCTCACAAGACTTTGGCCCTTGGGAGGTTACGAAAGCCTTCTAATTTCAATAGGAATTTGATTTTATGTTACTTTTTCAATTTTTTTAGTATGCCTAAGATAAATATATGTTTCGATCTACCATTGCGATTTTTATTGTTGAAATTATAAAGTAGAAAATATGTTAGCAAAATAGGCTAGTGTATTGACAATTTTTAGAGCATTGTGGCATTGCAAGATTTTTTTGGTTGTGTTCCACATATTTTCTTGAAGTGAAATTTGGTGGACATATGTATAACATTATCCTGATTATGGTAGATTTTTAAATTCAAAGTTTTTAGCAATAGCAAAATTTTTTTAACAAGTGGCGATCAAAGTCAGCTGAAATTGTAGGGCAATGTTCAGAAAAAATTTATTTCAAACTTTGAATGCTCATATCTTCCGATCCATATAGTCAAACTTGATGAAATTTCTACCCCCAAATCTGAAACAAGTAAAGTACAAGGTCCTCTGACTAGATTACCAAAAAAGTATTTCTTTTTAGACAAAGGCAACAGAAATGGCAATTTTCAATGTGTTCTGACAAAAAAATGGCTTTTGTCCTGTAAGGGTTAATCATAGATCCAATGCCCTCGGCCAGGTAATATGCTTGACTTCCATATGCATCTGTTGAATTCAAAGGCCTTCCAGAAGCACCAGAGAATCTGGTTGGGGCTGCACTATTAGTGCAGATGGGGGAAATTGGTGTCACCTATAGAGATATTGTGTCACCTCACAATTTAATTGTAAATTGTGGATTTTCTACAATACTGTAATATTCCACAGATCCTGCACTAATTCAAAATAGTGAGAATTTGATAAATCAGTGTCCTACCCAGCTCCGCACTACAAGGGCGCATGAGTGTATTGATAAAGTTGAACTTTGAGTGTACTCTAACTTAATTACTGACTAAAGGTAAGAGCACCCAATGCTGTCCCTTTCTAGGCCAAGAATTCATTCTAGAGCATAAATGTAGCTGGACTATAGACATCTTATAATTTTAGGTCAAAAAAATAAGCTCTCTATTATCTACTTACATTTTACAGCCTGAAATGATTATGCTTTGTAGAGTTTGTTGCCATTGGGTACAAGACCCCATTGGGTGCTCTTACCTTAGTTAGTGTATCATGTGCAAATGTTAGAGCCAAAATAAAAAGTAAAAGTAAATTTCTAATTTTTTAACCCCTAAAGGGCCGAATTGCATTTTTTTGTCAATGTAGTGATTTTGGGCAATTCACTATGAATAGAGTTTTTCTTTTTTTTTTTCTTTCAAATTTAAACACAACATGTGCCTCAGCAATAGCTTCAAGGCCTAAAAAATTTCATAACTTTTGACTAGATGTGAGCCCCTAATTTGTCACTAGGGGCTCACTCTTTTTTTTTTTTTTTTTAATATTTTGTCATTTTAAATGCACTTTTATATACAAAAAGCCCCCAAAAGAGTGTAGAACCAAAATAAGAGTGTCACATTCCAATATAGTATTTGGTCTATTTTTAGAATATTATAGCTAGAATGGCCCAACCACAAGTGGTAAATAGGTTAGAACCCAACTAATTGTGGCAAATTGGTCAATTATGAGTGATGAACCTACTAGGCTCAAAACCCCACATGGAAAGGACATCTCTAGGCTAGAATTGGTTGAAGGAACCCTGGTGAGGCATATAGGATAGTTCCCGGGGATAGGTTCTAGTTTCCCCATTCCACCAACGAAATAGCAGAACCCCAATTTGTTGGCTTGCAAATGTTGAAAACACTAAGACGGGACCATGGGGGAATCCAAGGTCCAAGGAGGGTGGTTTGGGGTTAAACCCATGCCTAGGAATCGACAGCGAAGTAGGTTCGCCAAGATCCCCCCCAATGTTGAAGATTCCCTGATCACATATAATTAAACGAAGGGGTGGAATTTGTTCCCCTTGGGCCGATGTGTAGAGTAAAAATCTGAGCCTACATATGTGTCGTGGGATCCTATGGGAGGTTCCTCGAAAAGTTTTGGAATTTTCTAATAGTTAGAAGATGTCTTTCCGGATGATCAATTGCTTGAACCTACAATGGGAAATTCCTAGAAATTCCCCAAATGGCGGTAAATACCCACTAAAAATTAATATAGCTTCATTTATGTTAATAAGCTTCCCCAACAAGTTTCACAACATTTCGATAGTCAAAAGTATCCGAACCTGTAGCATTCCTCGTCAATTAACGGAAATTAAAGTCCACGGTGGGTTCGACCAACAAAGTGGGAGCATACAAAAGTGGAATGGAGTGCAAGATAGGTCTTTTCTCACTCCCCCATACCTACTTAGGAGCCTAGGCTAGTTACTTTTGTTAGAAAAGTCAACCCCCCAAAGTTGGGATTTTCTCTAGGTTTTGGCTTTGAGTTGGCGCTAGGTTTTGTTGTGATTTTGAAGATAGGAAAGGGGGAGGGGAGTTCTTTAGCACTAAAAATGGACTTCTAAAGCCAATGGTGCAATCCATTTGCAATTTGGAGTTAATCTACAAAAGTTAGCTTAGTGGGCCAACATAGAATGAAAACCTTGAGTGTTGGATGAAAATCCAAGAAGATAAGGTTAATTGAGATGAATGAGGAGAATTGGGTGCCCAAGAAAGAGTATAAAAGTGCACCCCTTCTCCTCTCTTACCACCTTCTTTTTGTGTAATTGGGTCCGTTGGGTCCAATTGATGTTGGAATTGTGGCATTTTTTGCCACAAACCTTGCGACGATGTTTTAGGGGCACTTTTGGCCATTGTTATTCTTTTCCAAGATCGTGAGGTCTTTGTGGGTCCCTTTCACCTTAGGTGTGTATAGTCTTAACCCTTCCAAGCTTGAGCTTGGAAATTTGTTTACCTTACCTTGTTACTAGGTTTGTGTGCGTTTACTTTGGTGGGTCCCTTTCAACCACCTTCTTTGTCTTGTCATTGTACTAACCCTAGAGCCACCCCCCATATGACTGGCGATGCCGCTTTGGGGGGCCTTTAGTTCACGTTGTTGAAGTTATTAACCCGTGTCGTTGGCCTTCGAGTGTCCAAGGCCCTATCCTAGTCTTTTATCCTTATTCCTAACAAGTGACGTGTTATTCCTTGTGAGAGACACGAGGGGTGAGGGTAGTAGGTCCCACCTATACGGCGAAGCTTCGAACCCCCTAGCGGTAAGAAGGTCTTAGTGGTGTGTTAAAAGAAGGAACAACGACGAAGCTTTGAATCCCCTAGGGTTAAAAAACCTTAGCGGTGTATTAAAACCACCTCATGGGAGTGCCGTGAGATCACGTGGCCCTTTCCTCCACAAGGTTTAGTTCCCAAAACGTTTTGGGAACAAACCAAGGTTTAGGCCCCCAAAATAGGAGTTAGAGGTTAAGTTGAGAATAAAGGAGAATTAAGAGAAACTAAATGAGGTCTTCCCCCCATGAACCAAGCTACCCCCTTGTCGCAACCATAGTAACAGCTTACAGCTCCAACCAAATTTCAAGAGCCCTTCACAACTTTCAGGGATCACCATGCTTCAATACCGATATCACTTAGACCCCACTAACTAGCACTGCACATGCCACGCACTCATAGTATTAGTTCCCATTTTCAATTCACATTGCTAAGTCCTGGTGCCTGGGACTTCTAGCATGCACTCCACTTGTGACACTTGGCATGTCACTTGGTAACATGGGACGGAACTTCCATCTTACTATGCTAGGACTCATGGTGGCACTACTTACTATTGTCCTAACCACCCTTGGTTGTTACCCTACTTCATACTAGGTCCATTGTATATTTGTTACTCTCACACCAACACTGATCGGAACTCATAACTCGGGACACATTACCAAAGGCCTAGCATGGAGTGGGACTCCAACCAACTAGTGCCCCGGGACACACACACAAGTGTCCCAAGGAGCCTTGAAGCTGGTGGTGACGTTACATCACCACCCATGAGTCACCGAGACTCACCAAGGCTCCAAAAAGGAGTGAGGAGTGAGACCAACCCCTCCCTATAGTACTCTGTGTAGTCTTTGGTAGCCCCCCCCCCCCTTATGGATCAAAGGGACTTCGCAAACCCCCTTGGGTTTTGGAAGACCACCCGTTTCCAACCGAAATCCTCAAGTTCCCACTCCATTTGGACTCCCGAACTTCCAAACGGCATAATTTTATTGTCAAGGCTTCAAATCCCACATACAAGCCCATTTTGGATATCTGAGCGACGAGTAGATGTCGACGAACTACTCACTTATTCCATTTGGACAAGTTCTCACAAAGTTATGGGCCTCCAAAGATTTGGGTCCACTGGGAGTGCCGTCATGCCTTCACCACAGCCCTTCTCTTGGCCATAACTTTTGGCTCATGGCTTAGAACCTCGTAATTCTTGGCATTCTAGGTTCCTTGTCTTTGTAGCTTTCCAATGATATTCTACATGCCATGCTTTGTTGAGTGATTTGGTAGGAACCCCTCACACCTAGCCTTTGAATGTCCCGGCGCCACGGAGATACCCTCAACTTTGAACAGCCATAACTTCTAGCCTACTAATCCAAATCACGCGTTCTTAGGACGGTTAGAAGCGTATTCTCAAGAGCTTTCCAAGCATGTATGACATGACACTATGCCCTTCTTCAACAAGGTGCTATTTTTTGATGATATTGGCAATAATCATTGAACTTTTTTGGTCAATTATATGCATCATGAACTCTAGTTTTTTGACAAAAAAGAATGAATCTAAAAATGCATTATAAGGCTATAAAACATAAATTGAACACATTGCCTTTTTCAACAAATATTTCAAATGCAAGGGCAATAAGATATAACAATGGTCCATGTTGCAACCTATACTCTCTCTACAAAGGCTAATGCAATCCCATGCTTTCAATTCCAAAAAAAGATTCAAATATTGTGAGAACCAACATCATTTGCATGTTTATCAAATTGTTGATATTTTGAATTCTATAAATGTAAATTTCCTTCAATTTTTGTGTACAACAATTTGAAATGATGTATACCAACATGCCAATGCACAAAGAGTTTTTTTAGAGTTCTAAGGAAAGATTGACAAAAGATAAGGTAATTCCAAAAATGGTGAACAAAACCAAGTTGTAGACATGGCTAACTTTGAAATTAATTTTCTTTCAAATCACAACTAATTTTTTCTTCAAACTTCTATGGTAATGTGTAGTATGCCACACACTACAAGTTTTGTATATACATTTTTGGACTTTGTCCATTGATGCTTATGTTATGGGTGTTTGAATGAAAATGTTTCAAATTTGTACTCAATTTTGTTTGTCAATGTATTAGAAATGACAATCTTAGAGTGGTTTTGGTAAAAACAAAATCATAAACATTTAGAGGGTAATTAATAAAAACTTTGAAATTCAATAATTTTCACATTGTAGGTCCAAACACCACAAATCAAAGCCTGTGCACCCTTCTTCATTGAGGGCTTTCCAACAATACCAAGAATGCAATTGGGGGATGCACAGTCCAAGAGATCTCAACATAATAAACAAACAAAATAAAACAAAACAAAATATACCAAACCAAACCAACAACCAATCTAGCTTAAGGTATGGACTAGTGTACCATATGTTGTTGCTATAGTCATTGGGATGCCTAAAGTGATGGCTAAGTCCACCATAATCTTCTTAAATAAAAAGTTAAGGTCATTTTCTAATTTTTTAATTCATTAAATCTTTGAAATTCAATAACTTTCCTACTATAGGTCCAAATACCATGAAACAAAGCCCGTGCACACCACCTCACTAAGGGCTTTCCACTGGTATGAACAATGTGATCAAAGGATGGACAATCTAGGAGATCTCAATGTAACAAACAAACAAAACAAACAATCATTCTAACTTCTATACCTTAAATTAGTTAGTTGGTTTATTTGTCAATATGTTTTTTGTTTAATATACTAAGCTCTAAGAAATTGTAAAGCATTATATGGCATTTTTTTGTATTGTTGGAAAGCTCTTTGCAAGGAGGGGCGCACAAACTTTGTTTCATGGTGTTTTGACCTATGGTGTGAAAATTATTGAATTTCAAAGTTTTTCAGAATAAAAAATTGAATTTAAATTATCTTTTATTTTGAAAAAAAATATAACTCACATTGCATGTCCGAACACTACAAAATGAAGCCCTTACACTCCTTCATGCACAAAGCTTTCTATTTGTATTTGTGACACTCTGCAACAAAACTCTTGCACTCCTTTGTGCAAAAAAGATATTCAATTTTGGAGTTATTTAAAAATAAAAAAATAGAAAAAAATAGTTTTAATTTTATTTTGGATATGGCAATGGCACAAGGCACCAATAAAGAAGGAGATTGGGAATTTAATAGAAAATCAACCGAAAAAATTGGTAATTTAACGTTTTACTTTCGTTAATATTTTATGTAGTATAACCAAATGAAAAACTAGGTGTATAAGAATTGAACTGCTTACAAAAAATAAATGATAGTTTTTATCTGTTCTCCATTAAAAGAAATGGATTTTAATTGCCTCCAACAAACTCCCATTGGTTCTTAGCTTGAAGATATAGCTAGTTGTAACCATTCTCTAATTCAAACTCTTGATTTCTTTTATTAGTGTAGTATTATAGCCACCATGCATTTAGGCCACCAACATCTTGGTGCCCCCTCTCTTTATACTACCACCCTATCTATTGATGTTGCCGTGATGCCGTCTTGTCTCTTGATGTCGATGGCTTGTCTCTTCCTGCCAAGATGCCACCCTTAGTGTCGTTATTTGTTAGTCCATTACTCTTCTCTCTTGTCTTTGTTCCCTTCGACTCTTAGTTACACATAATTTCATGCTCTTTTACTCACTTCTAATTACTTACCAATAATTTGTTTATTCTCTTTCTAATAATTTCAAGTGTTTTCTTGGTGCGTTGCTCATCTTTTGGTGTGCAATGGAGCAATCAAGAAATCAAGTATATTGGCATGTTGTTCATCTTATGTTGTGCAATGACGGAGCGATTAGGAAAATCAAAAGATTCAACAATAGAAGAAACCCAGAGTTCTAATTCTTGTTATATGTAAGCTTTCATTAGGGTTTGGTTGCTTTACTATCACCTTTTCTTTGTTTAAAGCTCTTAGCTCAATCAATATGTATTTGAATTGAAGTCGTAGAGTTCTGTCTTCATTTAAGTTTTTAGAATTTTAGATTTGGTATATGGATAATTGCATCTACATATGCCATCAATGCGTGAGTAAGAGTTTGCAATTGATTTTATAGGAGATTTTTGAAAGAGGAGATCGTAGAGGTGCTCTTCGATCGTGAGAAATAAATTTTTTAGGTTTGATGCTAGAGTATTTGAACTGTGGTGGTATTGAGAGTAGTATAGATGGTGATTTAGTTGCATTTAGTTGGAAATTGAATTTCACAATGAAATTCTCTTCTTTAATCCCATACCAGGTCATTAGATCTAAAAGCTACTAAATCTACAAGTAAACTACATACATAATTGTTTTCCCATTGCTCTAGATTCACAACAAATTGTAGGGTTTACTGATTATTGTGATTATTGATTTCTTGTGTTTGAATAGGATAACTAAATTTTGTGATTTTTTTACCAAGCTAGTGGTTAGGGAATTCAAGAGAAGTTCAAATTTAAGAGCTCAAGTGGATCTGATTTGCAATTCCAATGTAATTTTGCAATGTAGCAATGTAGATTTGGGTAGCTAACAACTTGTAATCAAATAGCAATTGATATTTGGAAATGAGGTATATTGCTATACATATTCGAGATCTAAAAGAAGTTGTGGTCGACAGTTGGCATGGGAATTGAATTACTTTTTTTTGTTGATTTTGATGAGAGTTGTTCAATTTGATCTTGTATTGTGATTATATTTTTATATACATTGCTTAGTCATTGTTGCCTCCTCCAATGATTTTTTTGTGTAGGCGCTTGCAACAATTATGTTAAGGAGCTTAGGCATACATATGTTCAAATAGAAATAGATATTTGATATTGCTTACTGATATTTGCTTATTTGATATTGCTTATTGATGTTTGATGATGGTGTTTAATACATGATATTTGATGTTTAATGTTTGAAATTTGATATTTGATATTGCTTATTGCTTTAATATAGTGGCAGTGGATTGATGTGTTCATTATCATTGCTATTTTTTTCATTTTTGCATGAGGATTCTTTTTGTGTGTTCTTTGGTATTTACTATTTTAATTTCACCATCATACTAATATATCAAGATGTTTGCTGAAAGGCAAAGAACCATGAAAGACTCGAAGATATATTTATGAAAAAAAACCAATCAAATTTGGTTGTCACAAAGGTGGTTGCCACTTCACAATCAATTCTAAAGAATTATCATAGGTTGAAGAAGCAAAGTTGCTTTGGAAAGATACATGGTATGGGCAATTTGATTGGATAGAGTTTAATTTAGAGTTAGGTAAAGTTATTTGCAAACTTTATAGAGAAAAGGGGGTAAAGGTGTCTATGGTACGGGTGGATCTTGTAATATCAAAGTGTCTACATTTCAAGATCATCAAAATTTGAAAGAACACAAAAAAATAAATTAGACAGCACAACAAGGTGAAAAAGTTGTAGAAAAACACATTAGAGATGCCAATAAATGTTGTGATGGGGCTCTTCTACCTTTGTTCAAGTTTGATTATTTTTTAGGGAGGGAGACAATTCTTTTTAATAAATATCTAGTCTTTGTAAACTTTTAGTTAAAAGTAAAGCTAGGTCACTAGGTGTACTAAGTCTCTTTATCATGATGGAAAGTCTTGTGCTTAAATTATTTTTTGCATCTCCAATGTTTTCAAGAAATCAATTTTGGATAGGATTAGAGATTCAAATTTTTTTGGTTTGATGATAGATGATGAATCCATAGATGTTAGTATGACAAGTCATGTAGTGGGCTTGCTACTTTTGTTGATGAGGGAATTCTTGTAACTACCTTTTGAAGTTTGCTTGAAATTAGTGGTGGTAAAAAAAGTGCACTAATCATTTATAATTGTTTGTTGAAGTCTATTGAAGAGAGAGTTTGGGATATGCAAAAGTGTATTGGATTTGGGTTTGATGGAGCATCTACTATAGTACAGCAAAGATGAGGTGTGGCAACTAGACTTAAAAAAGTTAGCCCATTTGTCACATTAGCTCATTGCATTGCTCAAAGAACTAACTTGGTAGCTTTAGAAGCTGCAAAGTCTCAAGATTGTAAGTCAATGTCCACTAAAATTGATCTTTTGATTAACTCTTGGCAGTTTGGCTACTTATATCAAGAAATCTACAAAGAAAAAATGTACCCTTCATGGAATTCAAAAAGAGCCGAATGGTGCACAAAAGACTTTAAAAAGGTATCATAAGATTAGATGGTTGTTTAGATTTCAAGCCATATTCAAATTGTGTGATTCTTTGGAGTTTGTTATTGCATATTTTGGGGATGTGCCAACGGAGAAAGATGATTTGACTACCCCACTTCTTTACAACAAATTGAGAAATTTTCAATACATTTATATTTTGTATAATTTTTTGGATGATTTGCTTCATGGTTTAACCATCTTGTCTACCATCTTCCAATTTAAATTTGTGGATTATTTTGATAAGTATTGGATCATTTGTGAGAACATAGATTGAGTCCATTTGCATGTTGTATATTATGGACATCACTAACCTAAATCAAGATACTTTCAATGAGAATTTTTGATATCATGTCATCCCAAATTATGGCCCTCAAGGTGGATATCTTCAAAGCTTGTCTAGTGAAAGTAGAGGTGCCAAGTTCAATAGAATTGACATGATATGGGATAGAACAGGTGATGATTTAGAATGTGCCTTGTCTTTTCAGAAGTCATATGTTGAATCAATTATCAAGGCCTTAGAGGCACATTTTGAAGACAATGATTTGATTTCTGCCTTCAAAGTTTTTAATCCATCTAACATGCCTTCAAGGCGGTGGGCTTGGCTTCACGGGGGTTGATAGATTTAGAACTTCTTTTGAAGCATTATGGATTACAAAAAGTAGTTGCATTAGAGGAGAATTGAGGGCTTCAAGAGCCCGTTTCAGGACTATTCCTTGCATTTTTCCCTGTACTGCCAGAAATTGGGAACCAACCCATAATGGGTTGATTGATTTCCGAATTTTTGAGAAAAAGAATTATAAATTAGTTTTTTTCCTAAATTTCTAAAAATTACTGATAAACCTAAAACTGAAATTAAAAAATAATTTTTTGAATAATTTGAATAATTTAAAAATAATATTATTTTATGACATGGCAATTTTTGTGCCACGTCATACTGCTGATGTGGCAAGTTCCCACACCTTAGGAACTCAAAATAACTTGAGGCCTCTTCATGCCCTCAAATCTCTTCTAATGAAGGTAAAGTTTTTATACCCTTTGTTAATGCATATGCCTATAAAAGGGAATTTTTTTTATTTTAAATTGCAAGCAATGGTGGATTGGAATGATAAAACCTCCAAGGATCTATGGCCATGATAATATGGAATTTTGCTTTGTAAGAGAATTATGCTAACATTTTGGTTTTAGGTGAAATTGCAAGATGTCAATAAGTTAGTATGGAAACTTGTGAAAGGGCATTCTCAATACAAAATGTAATCAAGACAAAGTTTAGAAACTACTTGAATACAAAGCATCTTGGAAGTGTACTAAGGGTGGCTTTAGAAAGGCCACTTGAGGACTTTGATCACATATTGGTTGTTGCTAGTGAATTGTGGCGAAAACCGCGAAATTAAGCTAATTGGAGGTATTTGTATTCTCACCCTAAAAAATATCTTAGTGGCCAACCTTGTGTGGAAAATGAATATGATATTTTATAATTCTAATAATGTGATGTTTATTAATCTTTCTACATGATAATCTTTATAACATAATGTTTTATAATCTTCTATATAATGTTGGCCTCTAAGATATTTTTCTTTCTTTTCCCACAAACTTCAAAACAAATCTCACCCCATCAAAATGTGATGAGGTGAGAATCCTTGGCCTTCTAATGGAGGACTTAGGGCCACTTCACACTACGGCACAAGGTCGAGAGTCCGACCCAAACTCTAATCGAGAGTCCGTCAAGTTTATTTGTTTATTTGTTTATTTGTTTATTTGTTTATTTGGCCCCATTGGGGTTTGAACCCTAGTCTCCACCATTACAATGGGGAGTCTTTGCATTCTATGAACCTACTTCCCTTCAATGTTTAATGCCACCTTTTTATTCCATTTATATCCTTCATATTCCTTGTTTAATGATGAGAGCATGTGCTGTAATTATTTTTCCAAGGCCATTTTTGACTCCTTTCTCATGTTTTTTTAACCTTTTGCTTGAAAAAATTGTCACATGGGAGACACTTTATTGAGAATTTCAGAAATTGGATGGATTAGAAGTCGAAAAAATGAAATAGGTTTGGACTTTGGGCTTGGACTTTGGACTTTGGCCTTTGGAGGCTTCACACTATGGCCGGCTGAAGGCTCCAATTCCTAGTTTTCTTGGCCTATTTATTGCTCATTTCCTTGGACTCTCACCAAAGTTTGGCCACTCAATCCCACGGCCTCTCGACTTGGACGGCCATAGTGTGAAGAGGCCCTTAGAGGCCAAATTCACATCTTGCCAAGGATACGTTATGGTGTTCTTTAAATGCAAATTTGAAGTTTTCAATGAGTGATTTTTTGGGTGCTGATTTGTTCTTTTGGAGTGCTAATTTCTTGTTTGTGGTTGTTGTTTTTCATATAATTGAGTTTTATTTTTATTTTTTGCTTGAATGCTTTTGGTTGCTTTCAAAGTATGATTTGAAATGATTCAACTTACATAGCAATCAATATTGAATAAGTGTGCAAAATCATTGCCTTCAATTGTTGAGATGCCTTCAATTTTAGTATTTGAACCGACGTGTAATTCAATTTTTTGGATTTTGAACTGATTGCTTTTGCAAACTTAACCCCTAAATGCCCAAATTGAGTATTTTGGCAACATAGCAATTTTGGGCAGCTCACTATGAATGGAGTATTTATTTTCTTTTGCTGAAATTTTCATACAATATGTGCCCTAGAAGTAGCTTTAAGTCCCAACAATTTTCATAACTTTTGACTACATTCTTAAAAAATTATTGCATGATATACAATTTTTATTGCTCGGCGAGCAGTCTAGGCAACTAAAAAAATTTCTTTAAAAATCACTTTTAAGAAAAATAAAATTTTGAAATTGGTTCTCTAGATTTATATATATGTGGGAAGCTTTGAATCATTCCATTTTGATTAATGAAATGCAAGTTACGAGGAGTTTTAGTTTGTAGGTAGGTATGGAGTCATTGAAAACCATAACTATCCACAAACTAAAACTCCTCATAGCTTGCATTTCATTAACCCCTAAAGGACCAGCCTTGTGTTTTTGGAAACATAACTTTTGGGGGCAGGTACATGTGAGTGGAGATTTGACTTATTTAGGTTGAAATTTTTTTACATGGTGTGGATGAGGAATATCTTCCATGCGTGCTAAATTTCATTTCATTTGAGTATACAAGTAAAAAGTTATGATGCAAAATGTTGTTTGTTTCTCAACTCGGGCAACTCGGGCACATCAGAAAAAATCACTTTTTTCAAAAATAAAAATTTGAAATTGGTTTTCTAAATTTATATGTATGGGAAAAGCTCTGAATCAGTCCATTTTGATCAATGAGATTAAAGTTATGAGAAATTTTAGTTTGTGGGTAGTCATGGAATCTCTACTCTAAAATAAACTTTGAAGTCCTTTATTTAACTCAATTTTTCATATTTTTTGAAAAAAATAAAATTATAGGATGTAGATTGTTTATTACAACATTACAACCATTGGAATTGACATTTATCAATTCCATAATTAAATTCTTGACAATTTAGTATTTTGAACCATTCTCTACTTCTTTCTACTTACTATTTTTTTCCTATATGTTGTACAATTCCAAATGATTCAAAAAATTTCAAGCACATAGCCAACTTGCCTTGAAGAATGAATCCAAAGATGCACCACCATTTTAGACATTTTTTCATACAAATGTGACCTTTTGAAGTGCTGCTACTCGGTTTTTTGCAAGGCAAAAAAATTGATTTTTGTCACTTCAAATGTTAATATCTTGCAATCCACATGGTGGAAATTTATGAAATTCTTTCCACATATTTTCAAAACAACTTACTACAAGATCCTATGGTTACATGTGTTCAAAAATGTTTTTGTCCTTCAATTTGGTACTTGTGCTAGAAATTGCAGTTTTGGAACGTTTTTGGTGAAAAACATAGTCATCAAGGAACGTTAGGGGTTAATCAAAATGGAATGATTCAAAGCTTCCCACATACATATAAATCTAGAGAACCAATTTCAAAATTTTATTTCTTAAAAAAGTGATTTTTTAAAGGAGTTTTTTGAACTGCCCACCGAGCAATGAAAATGACATATCATGCAATAACTTTTTAACTATGTAGTCAAAAGTTATGAAAATTGTTGAGCCTTAAAGCTATTCCTTGGACACATGTTGTGTGAAATTTTCAAAGAAAAAAAATGAAGAATTCCATTCATAGTGAGCTGCCCAAAAGAGTTATGTTGCCAAAAAATGCAGTTTTTACAATTAAGGGTTAAGGAAAATGACTGGAATGCCATAAAAAAAAGAATTTGTTGAATTGAATGACTCAGCTTAGCCAACAACCAAGTGACCATGAAGGACTACAGAATGACATGTGAAAAGAAAAACAAAAAGTTGAGTCACCATATAAACTCCCCATTTACTGCAGGGGAGTGTGGGGCACACTCATTCATGTGTTAGTACTGTGCCTATGCTTACCATATTTTGGAATATGGTAGGGAAAACATTAGCTAGGGAATACCTTACCCTGGTGACTAGACTTGACCATGGATCAATTGCGTGGAAGTATACCATATATCGGGTCAAAGGTAGGAGGTCCATAAAGCACCCATACAAGAGCCGAAACTGAATTTGGGGAGGTGAAACTTTTTGAAATATTTCTCAGTAAATTTTCCTTGAAAATCAAGTGGAATTGACATCTAATCCAAGTTGTCTCATATTTTTTTGAAGCTTTGTGGAATTAGTTATGAATTTCTGAAGTTTGAAATGGCATAGGGCTCTAAAATCGCCCACCTCCTCAAATGTACACTATTTGTACATTGATGGTATAACAAAAAAAAGTAACATGTATGAATAGTGTACATTTGAAGAGGTAGGTGATTGTAGAGCCTAAGCACTTTTAGAACCTCCTACTTAATGGGACTGCCGTTAGTAAGGAATAAGTTAACCCTTGAAGGACCATAAGGCCACCAAATGGCTTTTGCAACTACATTTGTAGAAAATTCGAAATGTGAACCTCACTAATAGTCCGTGAACAACAAAGAGACCCTAAGGGAGGCAACACATTCCTAATCACCACCCCATTCTGACATTGTAGGGTGGAGTAATTTCAATCAGGAGGTGATTAACATGATTAATGCTAGCACACTTCCCGGCATAGTTGTGGCCTATTATGATTGGCTACAAGACTCTCAATATTGCAGCCAGTCCTTGTGGCCTTGTTGGATTTTGCAACTAGCCTTTGGTCAAAAATAGGAAGGTCTTTATGACCAATATGGGTGGAACAAAATTTTCAATTGAAAAATTCATAGTAATTCTATTTTGAGAAATAAAAATTTGAAAAATTATGGAAACCTCATGAATTCTATTTAAGCACATGGGAAAATTTCCCCACTATTGAGACTTCCTTGGCAAACATGTGTGTTTGCTTAAGTGGTTAGAAATGGATTGCCTCCCTTAGATGATTTTTTTTTGTTGAATCCATTGGTACCATTTGATCAAGAAATGATTGAATGAGCGATTATTAGTGAAGTTTTTGAGGATGGGAAAGACATTATGGGCTATCACTTCACAAGCTCATATCTTTTTTTTCGCAACTCAAAATGATTTGAAAAAAATTAGACATTTAAATCATGGTGATATGTACCTATGGAAAAAAAATCAAAGTTTTTGGATCACTTTTGAGCATTCCGATTTCAATATTCCAAATTCAGTGTATGTACAAAGTTCCACCTAATTGGATATTTTTCATCAATCTTGTCAACGGTGGTATTTTCTTAAAAATTGTGTAATTTTGTTGATATTTTTTTCATAGGAAATCTATATAAGTCTTCTTTCATTTCCATGGTGTCGATCATCAAAATCATTCCACACATTTGAGGAATTATGCTTGTTTCAAGAGTTAGTTAAAAAAACAAGAGCTACATTCAAACACCCATAGTCCTTTAGGAGTTAATAGCTGTTGTGAACACTAGTATATAAGCTTGTATTGGTTTTGTCCTCAAAATTTGACCCAACCATGTACACCACTAATTAACCCTAGAAGGGTGTTGCCCTATGACCAAGGCACACAAACAATCTAATTTTTGATCCGATGGGTGCATTTCTTCATTTTTATAAATTAGTATAAATGGAATACTATGAGTAGTGCAACCTTGTGCCATTGGCCTAGTTTTCGTCAAGATTTAGTGATGGATTGCTTTTTTTTCAAATTGTGGGCAATAGTAAAATTAGTTAGTTAGTAAGTTAGTTAGTGAGTTTTTTCTTTTCCTCCATACACAAAAATAAAAGTAGTTTTCTAATTTATCAATTCAAGAAAACTTTGAAATTTAATAACTTTCACACTGTAATCAAGTCCAAATGCCACAAAACAAAGTCCATGCACCCTTTGTTATTGAGAGCTTTTCAATAGTACTAAGAACATAATCAAGGGGCACACATTTTTGGAGATCTCATCATAACAAACAAACAAATTATATGTATGTATGGTCTAGTATGCCCTTTGTGGTTTCAGCAATCTAAGTAAAAGTAGAAATAATTCTCTAATTTTTTAACTCATAAAAATTTCAAAATTCAACATTTTTTTTGCCATGAGTTGCAAAGTTGGAATGCCACTAAACAAAGTATGTGCACCCTTTCTTGTTAAGGACTTTTTGATGGTACCAAGAATGTACATGGAGATGCATGGGTATGGAGATCTTACCATGACAAACAAAACAAACAAACAAATACATTTAATGTATAGACAAGTGTACTGTGTGCCATTGCTACAACCAAAACAAATGTGAAAGTAATTTTTTTATTATTTAACTCATAAAAAATTTAAAATTCCATATCTTTCACAACACCACAAAACAAAGCTTGTTCACCTGTCCTCGTCACAAGAATTCCAGTGGTACCAAAACAAAATAAACAATGTAACTTGAAGGCATATAACTATGAATTTTATATATATATATATATATATATATATATATATATATATATATATATATATATAGCTCATGGTATGATTTCTTTTTTCGGTTCATTGACACTTGAATGAAACCATTAGAGAAAATTTTGGCCATGTAGAGGGTTGTTCAATTGATGTGCAAATATAGTGAAATAGAAAAATATTTTAAAATTTTAAATAATAGAAAAATTGCCAATTTCGTGGGGCATACAAGCTAACACAAATTGGCAAGATTCTTTGTGACAAGATTTGGGTTGATTTTTTCTCCATTTCTCCATTTGCATGCAATCAAATGGCCCTCCCAAGGACTGAAATTTTCTCTAATGGTGCAATATTAGGACACTTCTAAAACTTCAAAGAATACTGCACTTGTCATCCATCAATTGCTCATAACATAACATCCATTGAAATCATCCATTTTTTCCGACAAATATTGTCCATTGAAGTGGCTTTGAAACTGGATAGACCATGTGGTGGTGGTGGGGTGTGGGGGAGGGGAATTTACTCTGAAATTCCAACTGTGGTAAAAGCTCGAAGTTGCATGTGCGCAATAGGTTATTAGGACCCCCTAAGTTACCATATATTCCGAAGCAAGTTGTCGACCTTACAATCATTACAATACTGGAACCTGCGGTAACTGCAGTGAGCAGTTCCGAACAGAAGCACAGCGAATAGTTCCAGGGTTTTTGAAATTGGGCGAAGAATCGAACGTGCTGCTAGCTTCAGTGCATGAATCTCGCTACCTAGCTCGTCGAGGTCTCAATCCAGGATTCGCTTGCCACAAACTGTGCACCATTTTATATATATATATATTGGGGAGTCTATCCTTCGATCATGCATTTCAGTGTACAACCTGTCCGATTCTCCGCTGCAGTCATCGACACTCTCTAGCTAGGGAGTTCCTTCGCTACTTCCCAGGCAAGACGATCGATCAATGTTTCCAGTTCTGCCGGACGGACTATGCAATTACCTGAAACAATGCAAAGCAAGCCTCCAATTGCATGCAAAGCCTCAAAATCAGTTAGAGTTCAAATACCATAGCTTGGTAAATTTAAGTGACCAGGACCTGCCAATTAAGTATGCGTTATACTCCGCAGGCATATGTTACCAGTACATGGACTTAGTTAGTGTGTGCATGTAATTAAGTGATAGGCGTGGCGTCCATAGTCGAGTGCTGATCGGCAGATCAATACAGTTGAGACACACCTTCGACTGGCCGGAGCTTGTACTTCGATTTTGCGATGCCGTATCCAGGTAGACATGCGCACCCCTCAGCTTGATGAATTGGATCGATTACTGGTTGTACGTTTGTGCTGGAAATATATATACATATCCTGATCGAGATTTCACGTGGATTTTAGGGACTTCTGTTTTTGTTTCTGCTTTGACAGTTAATTCATTTGGCACTTTAAATCCATACCACTAGCGCCTGAAACAAAAAATCCATACCTGTCCTAGCTAGTTTTAGATCTGTAATTAGATCTATCTGACGATGAATGTCTCAATTTTGGAGCCTAGAATTTTCCCATTTGACGAAATCGAAGATTGAGCTGTGCTACTGTGTTCACAATTTTCCTATTTAGTGCCGGAGCCTGAAGCAATGAAATTTCAACTTTTTTGCGTCAGATTCTTGAAGTTCCTGCCTCGCTTGAATTGAACTTCTTCCCGCTGCCGCCCATTTCTACCATCGTCGTCGTGACCCGGAGCTCTGTCAAACCGTCCAGTAATTTTAGCATTATAATAATCATGGTATTAAGAGTGATAGTCATTATGCTGTAGAATACGGTTGAATCATTATACAGTAATCGCCCCAATATATATAATTGATCGCAGTCAGTTTTCCTCTATCAACTTCACTAATTCAGTGTACGTGGTGGATGAGTTTCAAAAGAGGATCATTCTGTTGTGGAGAATGCGATGTGAGTTTTTCTTGTCTTGTAGCATCAAATGGAAGGCTAAGGAGATTTCAGCGTCAGAATTATTGTCACCTTCTCATTGAAATTTCTCCAGCTTAACTCATCTGTTTCTTGCTATCGTTTAAGTGTTCAGTGAAGATGATCTGTGGTACGGTGGTTTCTTTTTATCTGGCTTCGTAAAAGTTTTGCATGTAACTTAATATATAGTGTCGCGATTGTCGCGACCTATTCAAGTTTCGTCTGCTCATTTATACGAGCCAAGGCCGGCCTTCCAGTCCGAAATCATACCTTTCTTCATATGACGGGCTAACTCTCATATGCTCGTCGGTGCTTCGTGCTGATTGATTAACTGTGCTGTTATGTCGACGAGGAAGATCGAGGATATATTGTCTGCTTAAGAAGGGCAGACATGAGTAGCACTCTTAATGTTGGCCTTAGAAGGATTCACTCTATTTGTCTCTTTCCAAAGAAAACAATGTTCGTGAATGCAGTGTGCTTATGGAGGCCATGGCCAGGACCAGACGAAAACTAATCTCATGTAAGCGTTCGTTTATTGTGAGTGATCTTCTGCAGGCGATGTCGAGTCTGACCGGAGTAGTGATGCTGAGGAGGAGTTGGACGCTGTCGAGGAAAGACAGGATGATGTAGGGGAGATCGTAAATACAATGGAGGAGGATGCAGGGGATAATGAAGGACCGGCATCATCGGATGATGCAGGGTATGTCTAGTGTATTTGATCCATGTCCAATATCTCGCTCATTACTTCCTCAATGTTTGACATATACAGCTTCCAAATCATAAGTGCAATTTTATTTCGGGCAATACATTTAATGTTTGCTTGAATGAAACTGCAAGTTCTGCATGTCTAAAGAGCTCTTGTTCGAAACTGAATACTATCTTGAGAATGGATAGTTTATAATAGAAGATTCTGATCTATTCTGAAATGTCTTCATTTTTTCCAAGTCTAATCTATGTCGCAGTTTAAACATAATTATGCTCGATGTTCAGATTTGAAGGAAAAATGATGCAGTGCTACTAAAGTCAATAAGATAGCAACGTCATGAGTGATTTTTGTTGTCATAAATCAGTGGCTTGAGGAAGTGAAAGCCTGATCGAATTGAAGATAAATATTCTTGTTCAAATCTAATAAATAATTCTGTTGATGTAAGAATGATGGAGATTCAATGAGAGATGTGTATTACTTGTTTCGTTGGATAAGGATACTAATGAAATTATAATTGTGAATTCTGTTAAATTGGCGGGATTCTGGTCGCCAAAATTGTGACATTCAGTTCGTGACTTCGTGTGCACACGGTTAGCTCTAAAACTAAGTACTGATGTAGATTAGTGTCTCAGGCCTCTAGCTCTGAAAGTTCCAGAGTTGTGGAAATCTGCCACGATTGACATGAATAGTATTGTACCTATCGAAAACAATGGCTGTCTTGACTCTCAACTGTTTGACAAGCCATTGTGCATTTAGGTTTCACAGGGGTAAGAGTATAATTTTGTGATGAAACTGATTGAAGTAATTGGCGTGCATGTGATGAAGCCGTTGTTTCTAGAGCCTAACCTACAGATTTTGTTTGACTTGGAAGTTCTATAATTATGATCTTGTTATGGAGTGTTGAATACGCACATGAACTTTAAACACTGACTGGTTGGCATGCTCCACTTGAAGTTGTCTGTTGCGGTGAAAATCTGTTAATTCTTGTTGATACTGCTTGAATCGCTCTGTCGAAGCACATCACATGGACATTCATATTGCCAAGTGGCACAAACTGTGAAACTAGAGGATTAATGCAATCCAACATGATTAGGGTTTCAGGTTTCAGGTTTAGTGTTGCGGTTCTGGATATTCAAACCATGAATGTATATTGTTGCATTTAATTAAATTTTAAGATTGCTCTTTGTGCATGTACGCAGGTCGAGCCCAATTAAGCTCCTACCCAAGCACACAATATTTCTCTCTCACAGCGGAAAAGATAAGGCCTTCGTACATCAGCTGTGCGAAGACCTGGAAGAAGACAACTACTTTCCCTTCTTTGATCAGAGACGTGAATGCCTACCGATTGCAGAGAATTTTCCGCAACTGATTCATGAAGCCGCCCGGACATGTCTAGTGGCTGTGATCGTTTTGTCCGAAGACTTTTTGACATCCAAGTGGCCTATGGTCGAGCTCATGGACTTTGCGAATGCCATGGAAGAGACGAATGCCTACTACAACAGCACCTTAAGACTTGTTCCTGTCTTCTACAAGATTGGTCCAGATGAACTCAAATCATCTCACCTGGATGTGCTTTGGGACAAGCTGGTCAAAAACCATCCCGACCGAATGCCGTCGTTTGATAAGCGGGAATATGAGAAGGTCATTCGAAAGCTGTGTGGGTTCAATGGCCTGCGGAATGAGTATGGAACTAACGAAACCAAGTACAGAAGAGAAGTGAGAACGCATATATTGAAGCTCGTGCCTCCTGCGTTGCAGATTGATACTTCTGGCATACAGGCTTGCGAGCGGTTGTGTGAGGTATGTATAGAATCTTCATGTTATGCTCCCAAGTTTGTCGCTTTTATAAATCACAAGGTAGATGCGTCAGAATGAACTTGTCACTGTGGTTTCTCGATTCATTTCCGAAGCTCTATATTTATGATTGTTCTAGTGAGACGATGGCGTTCATTCCTTAATATAATCTGCAAAATGTTTGGAACGTAGTTTGCTACTCTGTTTTACTCTGAGTAATTTTATTATTGCACTAAGACTTTTGAATGAATTGTTGCTATTAGGTCACAATATGTGTCTCGTTCTCCTAAAGATGTAGCTCATTAGCATCTGCCATTCAAGAAGCCGATTACTTGAGTTTTGCCCCTTGTGTTGAACTTGTTAAAGAGCATTTACAGTACACAATAGTTCTGTTGAAATAGTGGAATAATCGAATAATTCATGAACTTCAAATTTCTTGGTGAATGGGTGGTGGTGTTTTGCAGGTCATATTTAAGATGTTTAAAACAAAAGAAACAAAACTCAAGGGCAAAGATGTGAAATACAAATGTTTGGGACTATATGGCAAGTCTGGTGTGGGGAAAACAACCATCTGTTGTGAAGCTATGTGCCATTTTTATCAAGAAAAATATCGTGGAAGATTTTGTCGTGTGAGACTGGACAATGAAGGTAAAGCTGCCGAAGGAAAAGCCTCTGACGGGCAAGCTGCGTCTAAAAGACGGTTAGCCAGGTTAATGGCTGTGATAAGGCAATTGGTTGGTTTGCCGAAGAGCATGTCAAAGATCATGACGGAAAAGGAGGTAATAAATTCAAAAACCCAAGTCAGTTCAAGATTGGATTCACATCGGTGTCGAATTTCCAGATCAATGGGTCTGGTCAACCCTTTCGAAGTTTCTGACTACTAGCCACGGTTAATCACACAAGATATGGCACTAAGAAGATAGTATATACAATTTATCATGTGTACCTGAATTGATATGTTTATAGATATCTTCATGCGACTTTCCATCAACTTGGTCTTGATCTTCAGCATCTTGAGCTTGTTTTGACTTCGAAATTTCGTTCGATATTGTTCTGTTCCAGGGACAGACCTATCTCAAGAACAGGTTACTTCACATAAAGCAACCTGTATTTCTGGTTGTCGATAATGTATCGGAAAGTTCTTCGGAAGAAGCGACATGGTATGCGAACGTGGAGTTCCCCCTGGACAGCTATGTGCTTGTCACATCCAGGCGGCTTGATTTGCTGAAGACTGTACTTGGAGAAGAAAAGTATTGTGAGAGTTTTCCCATTTTGAATACTGAAGAAGCCCTTACATTGTTCCTTTCCAGAACTAACCAGAGTGAAAAGTCACCTGCAACCCTTGAAGCTATTGAGCAAGAAATTGTGGAACAATGTCTTTCCAGGTGCAGTATTGAAGATAAGTTTATCCCGAGGTTATTGACAATGTTTGCTTCCTTCCTGAAGTGCAAAGGTGACATTTCGGTCTGGAAAGATTATATCGATCATGCAGAGAGCATTTTTATACACGAATATGATAATCTTGACGATATCTCTAAACTCATACTGATGGATTTGGGATTTTTTGCGTCTGACATGCTTTTTACGCACTTGGACTTCCATGACGAATTGGAGTGGGAGGAGCATGACAATTTCAAGCTTGCGATCGAGTTCCTTGCCATGTTGCATGGTATACCTTTTCATGATGCTGAGAATAAGGTTAGTAGTTAATTAAGTGATTAATATTCTAAAATACTCCGATTCTCTTTCATTTCTTTGTTGAATCTATGATTGCGCCAGCAGCACAGGATCGCAGAATGATGTGATTTGCGGTGCTCAATGTGCAGGTGAAAAATTTGCAGGGTTCTTTCCTAGAGCAGTCTCGGATCTCATTATCTGAGGATTACTTGGACCTTCCGCTCAAAGTGATAACGAGAGGCGGGGAAGAGAAGAAGTGGTGCATGTTGTGTCTGGAATTACGGGATGAAGTAGTCCAAGATGAATATGAGGAAGAGGGTCTCGAGTATTTCTACGACTTGCCAAATGAGGACTCATCAGGGTTGGTGAGAGTAGCGTTATATGGCGTTTCTTTTGATCGTGATCTTCATAGAATTCCGGAATGGAGAGGTGTGAAACTTCTTCAAATTGAAGCAGTGCGGAACTTGCCAATCCTCGATCTCCAAGGCCTGCGCTCTCTGCGTGTTCTCATCGTGATTGAGTGCGAAGAAATTTCGAAAATTGTGTGCTCATGTAATTCGTTGTTCAGTGATGACCAGTTTTGTTACGAAAAGGGACGAGGATGCTTGTCTGAACTCCGCGTGGTGCAATTGGAATACCTGCCCAAATTGGGGGACGCTTCGTTTGCCAGGCATTGTCGGAGACTTGAGACCTTATGGTTTTACGAGTGCCCCGACCTTGGCTGCTTGCCAGATCTACGTTTCTGTAGAAAGCTTAAGAGATTGCGCCTTCCCTGCGGTGATTTTACAGATTTTAAAGGCCTGAGGAACAACCAAGCATTAACAGAGTTGGCTTTTCATTGGGAAAGAGATACTGTTAGCAATTTCACAGAGGAAATGAGGAGAGATTTGTTGCATCAAGTAACAAACCTCACGAATCTAAAAATCCTGGATATCGTGGATGAAAAGGAATTGTATGACTGGATTCCAGCAGGGTTTCTTCTCTGTGTGGGTGGCCTGAGGTTCCTGACTTTCCTGGATCTGAGTTGTTCCAGCACAATCGAGGAGGTCAAAGGGCTGGAACTATTGTCAGAATTGGCTTGGCTTGGCTTGTACGGGTGCTGCGAGCTTCGCACTCTACCAAATCTTCATAAGCTTAAGAAATTGAGACGCCTCTGTATCGCTCATTGCCACAACTTGGAGGTTGAAGATGACATTTCTGGGCTAGCCCATAATTCTGGAGCAGAGGTTATTTTTAATCCTGAGCCTTTCCATGGTTTAGGGGAGAAATGTTCCCTTGGAGAGCATGAGGTACGTAGCTGAAGCAAATAGAGAATTCATAATGTGTGTTTTCCAACTATTTAGTTACATATGTTGAATGGATGCTGTATTCCTGAGATAAGTGCGCACATGCAGGATTCTGTATATTTTTTGAATACAAGTACCAACATAATGTGTGCGATTATCTTGTGCAGTGCTTGAACCCAAAGCTAACCTCAGAATCGGAGTATTACGAACCGGAGGGTCATTTGTCCGAAGAGGATGATGAGGATGACGAGGAAGAGGAAAGACCCAGAGGAGGAAGGATTTCACGAGAAAAAGGTATTTGCAGACAATGTGACCCTGAAAAGTGGGAGAAATATGTAGCCAAGGACTTGGCGCAGGCTCGTGGAGGCAATTGCTCACGAGGGTCACCAGGCCTGGAGGAGGTCAGGGGACGAAATTTTGTGACAGAGGTCCCATTGGAATCGTCGGATTATCAAGGTCAGTGTGAAGGTTCCGAAGACGGGGGAAATGGGAAGATGGAAGATGAAGGTTCCGAAGACGGGGGAAATGAGAAGATGGAGGATGAAGGTTCCGAGGACGGGGGAAATGGGAAGATGGAGGATGAAGGTTCCGAGGACGGAGGCTCTCCCGGTGGGTATGAAGTTTAACGGGCAACCATGGAGGGCGGAGGACATTTGGGTTCTGGAGGAAGTAGTTCCGAAGGACCTCCAAGTGGGTATAAAGTTCAACAGACAAACATGGAGGGTGGGTGCGTTATGGGCAAAAGTAGCCTGGAGGAGGGGGCTCCTGGTGGTTATGGACGAAATAATCCTGGAGGACGGACGGATGTTCAAGGTGTTGTTGTATTTGAGCACATATTCACTTAACAGCTGATTTCCTGTAACTGAAATGCAATGCACAGTTACCACTTGTCAATTTTTTCGAGAACCGGAACGTTCTTGTGAAGAATTTCGTAAATATACTAAGGAATGTTATGCTGGAACCAGTGAGAAATATTTCAAAAAGGACATGGGATAATTCTGCATATGGGCAACATGTATCCTACACCCGTATTTTCTCTGTATGTACGTACATTCATATCCATACATATAGTGATATATATACCCGTAAACAAAGATATCCATATCCGCAGTCTGTTCTCCCAAGTTCCCAAGATAATACCGAGTGCACGGAATCGACGATACTTGATGTTGAAGGTGTTTAGAGAAGGTGTTTAAGCATGACAAGTTGATAGGGCTACTGACTGCAATTGCTCATTAGAGTTCGAATGTTTGACATGTTATCAAAGTGTTTGTTAATTTGAAGATTTGAGCTTGTTAATAGTTACCGTACGTAGTCAAGTGAGTGTCTAGCTGGTAGCCAGAACCCATTATGGGCTTCCTTTATCGCCCCCCCTGAGTTGTGTAGTGACGCTCGAAAAGAGTTAGTGGGCAGAGGTGTCTGAAGAAGCAGGATGACTGAGTGGAAGACCACTATGGGGACCTGTGCATGTGAATGTGGGATTGTGAGAGACCAGGATTAGCAACGACTCAATACACTTTGACTAGTCACGGTATATTGAAGAAGCAGAAGTTCCAATAGATTTGTAAGTGTATCATTCAAGCTGGATTCTTCATAAAGGAATATATAAAAGATTGGTATATTGGAGTACTTCTATAGATTCTCATAATATTTTCATAATTATTAATTGGCGTTTCCCGCTTTCTGTATTGCGAACTCGAAATGCCTGTGCGTCACTAGATAGTATACACGGTCTTCGCTATATGATAATGTTCTGAGAGCAAGCTATTCGGTGCGTGGCGTGGATGGAAACTGCAGACCATAGAGTAACTTAGGTAGGTCCCAGGAGAAGTCCTTCAAGAAACCACGGCACCCAGATTGAGAGAGATAACAACAGAATTAAAAGTATTAGCAAGCAGAAAAGGGCTCGAACCAATACGGTGAAAGGAGCAGCTCGCGGTGTGCACACACACGAGTCATGATGAATCGATGCTCCTTCTTGCTATGGATTACTCAGACATCCGATCTCCAGTTCTGAAATTTAACTAAGTTCATCTAAACTCTGAACCCTAACCACTGTACAGATCCTCCAGAATGATAGAATCCCATACAAGGACATGGGCTGGGAAGTATCTAAAACCAACGGCAGCGGTCAGATGGACAGCACCGTCGTACAAATTTGGTAACATCCTGTCGCAAAGTATCTCAAGAGATACTAAACGAAATGATTACACTGCACGTCGAAACTGTTCACATTTTTCACATACCCGTGATTAAAACGTCTGTGAATTTCTACCCGCAAATGATCACAAAAATCGTTAAACCGAATCTGCTATTCAAATGTATTCCAACAACAACACGTGAAGAATGGATCATTCAAGGCAGCAACTAAACAAGTAACAGCTTAAATAAATAACCTGTCACCATTTTTGTATATGTATATATACAACTAAAGAAACATTGTGTCCAGGATAGTGGAAAAGAATTCCACGCTCACGAGAAAACTTGAAACAAAATTTGTCTGGAATTCCTAAAATATTTCCAGAATCTAGTGCACACTGCAGTCACGCTGATAATATAGTGAATACTCAAATTCCAGAGGGGAGCTAAAGTACCATACAACAAATTTACATACCAGGTATCAACTAGGGAGCTGAATCCAAGATCTCGAAGTCAGAGAAAGGAGAACCAGGATCCCGCCATTCTCCCCAATCCTCTGAGGCGCTACTGTCCCTCCTGAAGCTTGGCATTTTCAACTCATGACTGAACACGGGTAAGGGGTCCTCGAGAAAGTAACCATCCTGAAGCGCAGCCGCTGCACTAATCCTCCGCTCAGGATCATAGACTAGAAACTTCTCGAGGAACTTCAGTGCTGATGAAGAAGCCTGAGGAAGGAGCTTCCTAAAAGAGAGAAGCTCCCGTTCATCTGAAAACGATATTTTATCAAAATCTGGTAACGATGATACACCAGGCCAGATGTTGTCATTAGGAGCGCCCAGCACTCGTACAATTCGGCTTAATTGATCAATATCCGTGATTCCTGGAAACAGAGGTTTGCCACTCAAAAGCTCTGCAAATATGCAACCAACAGCCCACACATCCAGTCCATTTCCATACTTGGTTGCACCATAGAGTAACTCTGGAGCTTTGTACCACCGTGTCCCTACAAATGGGCTCAAATTAGAACCTTTGTTCCCACTTTCACTTGAATAGGTAGATTCTGTCTCCTCTTGCTGGCTGTGCACCTCAGAGTCATGTAACCTCTCATCATCGAAATGCCCAAGCATCTCTCTTGAATACTCATCAACGTTGTGCTGGGAGATCTCTTCATGAACCTCTAGTTTGCCCATCACATAAGAATCACGAACATCTGGAGGTCCGTACCACCGAGTTTGACACGCCATATCACCTTCTTGGTCACTGTCCTCCACTTCAGAGTCTCCAAACGCATAATAACCTGGAACTTGATCAACTGGACAAGAACCATCATCAAAAAACAAGCCATTTCCAGCTTTTCTACTATACCCACTGCCACCAGCAATCCGCTTTGAATCAAAAGGATCTTCAACACCCGTGTCTTCATCACTAGCATAAGGAGATTCCCACCTTTGTCGGTCTCCATCCCAAAAACGAATGGTACCCTCTTTCTCTGACCTACAAGGTGCAGTTCCCTCCTGAGCGCATTCAACCTCTCTTGTGTAACCTTCAACACCGTTGTGCACTCTCTCCAAACCTAAAACCCGCACAGCCTTTTCAGGCTCCTCGCCCTCCACAATCGATTCCTTGCTCTCGGGTAGTACACCTTTGTCCAGAGGTGGTATGGGATTGGTCGTGATTACTGGGCTTACCCTGGAAGCTTCCAAATTTCTCGTGGGATCTATGCTAATTCCAATCTGTGGTGAAGGAAATTCCCTCTTTTGTGAGTCCGTCCTCCTCTGCTTTCCGTATAGGATTCTGTTTCGAACTGCCTGAAGCTCTGATAGATGCTTATCTGTTTCCATGTCAATGGTTTCATCGTGATTGAGCTTGGAACCAGTATCATCAGCCTCAAGCCCCATTTCTACGACATGATCTGTGGACATGATTTCCTCTGCACACTTCTCAAGATCATAAGCCTTCCTACGTTTAGATTCACTACCTGTGTCGTCGCGGCCACCATGGCTGCCAATCGTAATCATACGTCCTGAATCTCCAAAGACCTGGGTTGTGCATGTTCCATCAGAAGGGTTCTCAATTGGTGTCTGGTTAACATAAGCAGGCTCGCTCTGCTTTAGATCAAGTGTTGAACGTTTTGAGCATTTTTCAAGAACGAATGAGCCTGGTTCCTCGAGACCGCTAAATACAATTTCTTCCTCAGTACTTTCGTTCCCCATTAATGGTCGTATTCCCACGTTATCCATGTGTTCCACATCTAACTTCCCAACAATCTCCTTGGGCAATGTGCTGTCAAACCGCATTCCACCATTCCCTCTCGTGCTTGGCATGGCAGAGATCGGAGACGGCCGCTGTCCAACTTTCAAGTCATGTGTGGACTCCTGGATCACAGCAGTGTCAAGCCCCTGGTACATGTAATCTAGCCGGGCTCCCTCTTCCCCCGATATCATTTGACTTCTTTCAGTATCACTTCTGTCCCTTCCCCACTGCAGGTCGCAACCAGAATCAGCCCAGAAAGCAAATAAATGTCGGAAATGACAACTGCACGCGAAAAAACTTAAACTACCGTGATTCGAAAGTTGAAACGAGAAAATGCCAAATGCGACAACGGACACATTGAGGCCAAGCACAAACGAAATTCGTGCTGCAACTACTACCTTTAAGATGGCGAAACGAAGACTCGTACCAGTCAAACCAAGTAGGTTAAAACCCTGAAGACAAGCAGTGTCGAGTAGGTTGTGGAATACTTACTCTGAAGTGCTTTTGAGGTTTTCTTCCTCTCCTTTTCAAGAAACTTCGAAGCTTGTAGAAAAAGTCACTATCTTTCTCCTGCTCAGCATTGACCATGTTCTTCTCAGTCAAAACCCACTCTCGACGCCCCAATTCTTCATCATGTGCGCTCTTGACACTCTCCACCTTCTGTTCCATCTCCACAAAGTGATTGCTCCAGGCCACAATAAGGCCATCTCTTTTAACCATGCTACAAGTCAAACTTCTGCACCCAGCAGCGTCTCCTGCGTCGCCCGTGGAATGCGACCTTTCATGAAGTTCTCCCCCCTCGTTCGTAAGACAGAAGCACCGTCCAGCCCCATCATCTGCGACATTGATGATCGGTTTCTGTGGTTCTGATAATCATAACAAAGGCCTTAGTTCACAACTTCAGTCTTGACAACCATCAAAGTACCACGATGTTTCAAAATTCGTGAAGTGAGAAAGGTTCAATTTTGCTCGTGAATTAACACACCTTCGCTAGAGCCAGCCCTCGTCTCCGTAGACTCTTTCACAGTACCCTTCGCAACAGTGGAACCACCTATCCAAGCATCAATCTCCTCTTTCTCCATGTTGTGAGTCGTCTCTACCTCATCTCTTTCGAAAATGGTATCATTGATTCCTGCATACGTGGAAGTACATAGTCATGTCATCGAAAAAGTTCCGAGTAAGATCGCCAACAAAATTAACAACGATCCAAAAATGCCAAAACAAATTAAAATCATGCTCATACTACCGCTCTGGGCTGGTGGTTTATAAAAGTCACTATTGACAATGAAACTCTATTACAGTTTACTTCGAAAATAATTTAAAATGATAAAAATTGTATTCGAACTAGCCTTGAAAATCGCAACTGACCTAACAGGTCCGCACTTTGCAGAGGAACCACTCTAGCTTGACCGAAATCAGCAAGCTTAACAGTTCCATCCGCGCCAACCAAAAGATTAGAAGGCTTCAAGTCCCGATGAAGAATGGACGCTTGATGACATGCCGCCACTCCACGAAGCAATTGCAGCATCCAGCCCTTTACCTGTGCTTCCGCTATCTGGCCATCGTTCCCTTCCAGAATACGGAAAAGGTCGGATGGCATAAACTCCAGAACGAGAATTAGGTTGGCACCCTGAACGAAATACTCCATCAATTTCACAACATTCGGGTGGTTCAATGCCAACAGCGCCTCCGCCTCCCGAGTGGCACATTGTGGATCGCGAGTCTCCTTCAACGCAACAACCAGCCCGTCCAATTTCCTCTTCCCTTTGTAAACCTCGCCATACGTCCCCTCTCCTAACCTCTCCAGCACTTCATACCGTGAATACAGCTCCGGATTCGCCTTTATGCCCCCGGCAAAGCTCCAATCCCCCATCCTAACCGCCTTCGCTCATCCCTAAGCATTAAAATCCTAAGAAAAAACGACAACAGGAACGAATTAAGCAACAAGAACTCCCCAAAACAGACAAATTCACGAGTAGATCGCTTCTTTCAACTACACGTCTTCAAAATCTCTAGACCTGAACACGCCATGGCCGGAAGTATTAAACAATCGAATCAGGCACCAAACCCCTAAGAGAATATGATAAGAGGAACGAATCTAATCAACAACAAAAAACAAATTCACATAGTGCTCACTTCTTGCAACTTCACAGCTTTCAATACTTCGAAATCTGTCATCGCCGAAACTATTACACAATGGAATCAAGCACCAAAACCTTAAGCAAAAACGACAACACAACCAAATTAAAGCCACAAGAAACCCCCGAAAGGACCAAATTCAAGAGTTGATGCTCCTTACAACTTCACAGCGTCATTTCATTTCTTCGAAATCTCTAGAGCTGGAGACGCCATCGCCGGAACTTTTGCACAAGCGAATCAAATTCGCATTCGACGAAGCAATTGGAGAGGCAATCTCTTCCACAACAATTCCATGCATCGCACCAACCCCGTGCCAAACCCTAACTCAAAAAGAAGAAGTTCGGTGATTAAAAAAGGAGGCTATCAACACCATGCTCACGAGAGAAAGGATTAATTTGCACATTCGAGTTTGAATGTCACGCCTGCCATAAAGCGAGCCGCGAAACGATCGAAACCCTAACTCTGCGACAACGGTGGTGATCGCACTTATGCGCAGACTAGCCGACGGGGAGAGTACAATCACATGCATGCCCTAATAAGGACCATATGTCAGAGCCTCATAGGCCTGAGGCTTCAGTACTCATACGGTGGCATATTTAACCCTGGAAGGATGCCGAGGACGTTTTGTGTCCTTGGATCGTTAATAATGCTTTGTACATACCCTACGTGAAGGTCAGATTCGGCAGAAATTAAGTCATTTTTGTTTAAAAAGTGCCACATGTCATCTTGTGATTGGTGTGAGGGGAGGACATTAAATTCTCCTTTCAAAGTGGGTACTGCAGGCGCATATTTACCTTGGGGAAAACACAGGAATTCTTTATTTTTTGCATAATATATTTTTTGCAAATTCTATATTCATATTTGTAATCAGAGACCCCAAATTAGCTTGGGAATGTCTAGAACATACCCTAGACATGGCTCAAAATAGGGGGGGCATCTTTTCCTTTTACCCCCGAATAACCTACAAAATTATCCTGCAATGTGAGGTGATGTGGCCCCTTGAGAATCTAACAAGGAAATTCAATTTCGGACCCCCCCCACACTACGGAATCAAATCTTCATGTACATTTTTGAAGAATGAATGATCTTCATCCTACTTTTTTTGTGTAATTTTATTGATGTTGAGTTAAGTTTAAGACAACATTGAGTTAAGTTTAAGACATTATAGTTGTTTCTAGGATCTCAAAAAAATGGTTTGCTATCCAATGTATTTTGAAACTTTGAATTTTTTCCCCTTATAATTGATTTTGACATTCAAAATCGTTTCTTTTGTTTTCGAGCAAAACTAAAAAAATGATTAAAAAAAGAAAAGAAAATAAGTTAACCCTCCTCATCGCCATTTGACAATTGATTTGAAAAGTTACATAGCCAATCAAAAATCAATACATGTATTCTTTGTAAATTAAAGTTGGATTTTCATTAAAATCACAATGTGTTGTAAAGAGATAGGCACTACCTTACACACAAATAAAGTTGAAATCCATCCTTGTGTTGTTGATTCATAAATGAAATTCTTTGATTTAAAACCCTCTATCTTTGATTTGCTAATCCAAAAACAACACTTGTATTCTTCGTAAATTGAAGTTGGATTTTCAATACAATTGAAGATTATAGTAGTGTCATATTTTTTGAGTGGATAGTGAGAGAATGTTGATTTCAAGGAAAACCACAAATGATTTTCCTAAAGGGTCCCCTTGGCATTTCTCCATACATTGTTAATCTTTTCATTATAAACTAAAATGGGTACACATATCATTCTCTCATTCATTGAGATTGGCACATGTAATTGACCCCTCTCCCACCACGCATTTGTATTTGTGTGACATTAGTGTGGTTAACAAAAAATATGGGATATTTCTAACATGTTTGCCATATCCATATTTCATATTTGTACTTCCGTATTTGTTATCATATCTATATTTGTTTAATATGTTGTAGCCATATTTCGTCTATATATTCCATATATGTATTTTGTATTTGACTTGGGTGGCTAAGATCAACCTGATCAAATGCCCTACATTAAAATTTACCCACCCACATCAATGGTGTTGGGAGGTGGATTAATTTTTTCCAAAATGATCAGATGGCTCACATTTTTTGTCAATGAGGGGGGACAAGTTTTTACCAAAAAATAGTGTGTGTGGCATCTTTTGATTGGATAGTCACTATGTGCTCAAAAAAGTGGCAGGCACTGCCTTGCATACAAATATATACATTTCTAAATATCAAGTTGCATGGAAATTTTCTTTATACCACAATGTTCTACATTGTATTTCTATCTTGAAAATTTTAAACTTTAGATTTCTTGAACATGATTTGTATTTGATACAGAAAAAAATTCTTCAAAAATTCATGGTATTTTGAAAATAATTAAAAAGAAATTGAAAACATTATGACAAATATTAGACACATGATTTTATTTTTTGAAAATAAAACCAAAAAAATTCACTCACAACTAACAAAGAAATAGAGGATATAGGGCAAGGGACTTTTATGTTTAACCACATGGTTATATGTTCTATCTTTTGAGTTTCATGTCCTCTACATGATCAAGTGGTGATCCTTATGTGGATCACTCTAGAGTAGTTTTGGTCTAACAATCCAAATTTGGATTCACATAGTCTAAATGCAAATGTTTAGATGTCTTCCTAGGTTGACCATGGAATTATAAAGTTGTCATAATCTATAACGGGTCAAACATACCTTCAAAAATCCATTGATCTTGAGCAAAAAATCACTTAAAAAATTCATTACTCAAGTTAATTCAAGTCGTGCAAGATTGTGAATAGTATAAGAAACCTCCATATTAATGTGGATAATTTTGGATGAATCTTATGTACTTAGTTAGACGAAAGTAGATAAATAGATGAGACTTGAATGGAAATTATAGTTTTTTAGATATTGTGAAAATAATGTGGACTACACTAAATTAAATTTATCTAAAATATTATGAACTACCATATTAGTTTGTCTGACAATTTTTATTTATTTCAGGAATTATTGTCAATTAGAGTTATTAATGTGGGAAGAAATAATAAAATAAAATGTTATAGTTCTAATTGTAATCTATTATATCATAATTGAGAATAATTTATAAAAAAAATAGGGAATTTCAAGGTAAAAGACACTTGTTTTGTAATATGAAAGTTTTCCATGTAAATGTGTATATAACATTCTTAACCAAAGAAGGGGGGGACTTCCATGACATACCAAGTGCTTTCCTCCCTTTAACAAATCCTTTAGTTACACTGGCTATTATTTTGACTCATATCCTCCAAGTGTCTAATAAGTGATCCATTACTTTGTAGGATCCAAAAGGGGATTGTCAAACAATGTGCAAAAATTGTCATAGAGCTTAATGCTTTAAATATAGGTGTATTAGGTTGATGTGACATCTGTTAACTACACATAAGTTTTATAACCATTTATCATTGCAAACTATAGTTAGGCAAATCTTTATCATTCAATCATATAGAATAATGCACAATTTTGAGAATTGAAAGTTGAGTATTTCTACATGGTAAGTGTTTAAATCAACAGTGCTAGTATGTGAGCCCATAAACGTGAGCTTGTGAGCATTGAAACTACATTATAGGTACCTAAAATATAGATATCATGCACTATAGAAGGTATATATATCATAAACATCTATAATATGGGTATTTGTAACATATATATATATCTTATAATCATAGATGGTTTCTATGGTATAGACATCTATGACATATGTGTGTAGTATTATAGGCTCTTGGACTCATACTCCTATGCTCACATAATAGCAACCCTCATGTTTAAGTGAATATCTAACTAATTCAACAAATATAGTACCATGTAGAGTCAAAATCCTTGTGAATATAATCTAAGAATACTAAATAGAACAATGATTATAGCTAAATTATCAATCTAAATTCTTTGGAAAGCTAATAAAATTTGGTACAAGATATGATAGAAGAAAATTTAATTTAATTAACTTCAAAAAAGATAATAGAGCCCAAATTGTACCCTATCCAAATTTTAAAATCTAGAGTTTGGAATGAGGAATTCTTTGATTACTAAAGGAGGAGATCTATACATGATCCATATATTTTTAGTGTAAATACAATCAAACACAAGTGGAAAATAGTTGAAAGAAACTATATTTGAATGACATTTCTATTTTTGTAATGTGAAATAATCAAATTCAAGGCAAATTAGGATACAAAGGTACAATGCATCATTTTCCATGGTTATAGGTCCCAAACTTTTGATCTCGTCAAGTCCCTCCCATACATAAACATGTTTGAACAATTCCCTTGAAACTTTTTGAATTTGGTAATGTAGGTTATCTTCTATGGTTATAGGATACCTACGTTTTTCACGGTCATGGGTATCATACTTTTCTAAACGTCAATTTTTTTCTAAAATAATCTACCAAATCTTCTAAGATTTTCAAAGATTGTCTCTAAAATTTCATTATTTTGGTTTTCAAACTTTGGGCTCACCAAACCTAGGCTCAAGGCTTGTATTCTTGCATTTCTAGGCTCACATGCTAGTATTCTTGCCACGAATACAAGCCCTTATTAATTATTACCATCATTAGAGGTCTTACTAGAACTTCGGTATGGACACCCAAATAAATATTGTCCAACAATTTCAACTTTAGTGCTAAAAAGGTGCCTCTTGGTGATACTAATTCTAATTTCTCCTTTTTTTCCTTGCATTTTGAACTTGCAAAATCTTGTAGGACAATTGTATGATTACAATACATAGATTATAGGTAGAATTCCTACTTATATAAATATGATTTTATGGCTTTGGGTGCAAGACCATCGATAGACTACTTTCACTACATTGACAACATGCCCTTTCTTGGCTGATGGACAATTTATAATTAATATGAATGTAATAATCTACCACATCTAATGATCAATGTATGCCCTTTGGACACAATTTGGATCTCTAATACCATACACAATGGTGAAGGTTGACAAAAAATATTTTTTAAAATAGATGCTAAATTTTTGGGTATATATGTATTTTTAAATCGTAAGGAAAAAAATCTTTCTCTTTTAAGCATTTTTCAAATCACATTTGCCAACTTTTTTTAATTATTTGGTAGAATATGCCAACTTTGACTTCTAGATAAAAGCCTGTCCAACCACTTAGAGAAATTATATGAAATAGTTATTTAGATTATGTTTACATAACATTGAGCAAAAAAC
>OY987271.1:17096250-17182353 GCA_963920665.1 Straminergon stramineum
TGGTTGCAACTTCAAGGGCTTGTATCTCCTTCATCTAATGTTAATTTTCAATAAAATTTGTTGGGTTTTCTTTCCCTTGAAGTCTAGTTATTGTAGTAGAATTTTCATGACAATCCAAGATGTTTTGAATGTTTGGGAGCAATTCAAAGTTCAAAATCCCAACATTTTTGGATTCGAGTGAACTTCAGTAGTTTGTTTCTTCTTCATACAACATTCATTTCCAATAAATAAATTTGGTCAAGTTGTGCATACTAGTCTAGTTTGCCTAAATTTTTATTTCAATCCCAAAAGTTATGAGTGACTGAGAAGCATTTTATTAGAAGTTCGACCTTAGATGCATTTTTTTCAACATTTTTTGCTATTTTTTTGACATTTCAAAGCCATTTTCTAGACACAATGAGTCAATTGAATGATATTTTTTTCACCAATGTGTTTGTATACTGGTTTTAAATCACTTTCTAGTTTAAAGTTTTTCCATTTGAGTAGGTTTAGAAATCAAATTTCACCTCCAAATGTGTTTCTAGGACAATTTCAGCATCTTTTTCCAACACTAAAACATTACAATCTTGCAAACTATGTGGCCAAATGACTCCAAAGTTGATTCATGTCATCTACAACATGTACACTACAAGATTGTACAGTTGAGATTCATATATCTTAGTGGCATTTAGATCTATAACACTTCAAAAGCAATGATGTTTTCATACCCTTAAAAACCTTGGGCTTTTAGGGATTAAGGGCCAAGAATTTTTAGAACTTTTGACAATATGATTAAAAAATTATTGCATGATATGTCAATTTCATTGCTCAACTCACAACCTGGGGAGCTCAAAAAAAATTTGAAAAATGGCTTTATAAAAAAGAAAATAGAAATTGGCTCTCTAGATTTATATATACATGAGGAGCTTTGAATCATTCTATTTTGATCAATGAGATGAAAGTTATGAGGGTTTTTCGTTTGCAAGTAGGTATGATTTTCAAAGACTCCATATCCACCTACAAACTAAAGCTCCTCATAACTTTCATCTCATTAATTAAAATCGAATGATTCAAAGCTTCCTATGTATATATAAATCTAGAGAACCAATTTCAAATTCTTTTACTTTTTTATAAAGTGATTTTAAAAAAAAAAATTGAGTTGCCCAAGTTGCCTGCTAAGCAATGAAATTGACATATCATGCAATAAATTTTTAATCATGTTGTCAAAAGTTCTAAAAATTCTTGGTTGTTAACCCCTAAAGGACTAAATGACCGTTGAACGTATGTGGGTAATCTTGGGTAGGTGGGTACCAAGTCATTTTCTAACAAATGTTCTTCAAAATTTGACACAAGGTGAGAACATGTACCCCTTAAGTGGTAATGTAATTTTTTTCTAATTAAGTGCCCGGAGCAAAAGTTATGTTGCCTTGAACTTTTAAGGTAGCTCAAGTAGCATGTGCAAAACATCTCCTCTACCTTTGAAATTTGGTGGGTATGGTCAAAAAAAACTTTTTTTCCTAACTTCAAAGGTTATAATATTTCAATCCATGCAGTCAAAGTTTCTGAAATTTTTCCTCACATTCTCATAGTAGTCAAGTACAAATTTGTATGGTTGAATTTAGAAAAAAAAAAAATTCTCACTACCCTAAAAAGTGTCATTCTTTCACAATTTCTGCCTAAAATGTGCCTTAGTCCTTTAGGGGTTAAACCTACTCCTTGGACACATGCAATTTGAAAATTTCAACATAAAAGATGAGAATTTTGTTTGAGGAGAGCTGTCCAAAATTGCTATGTTGCCAAAAAAAGTAGCTTTTACCTTTAGGGGTTAATCCTTCGATTTCAATGCCTTTCTAAGAATATTCAAATGGTTCTAGATCATGGACTTTAAATAATCAAAACATGTAGTAAAAAAAAAAATTACAAATCTTATAGAGATGACTTCTCTAAAATTACAATTTGAATTTTTTGTAATGATGTATACAAAATAAAATATGAAGAAAGGAGATTCAAAATTTTAAAAACACTTAACAAAGCATGGATCTTGTTCCATAATTTTTAAACCCTAAAGTTCCAAGGCCTCTTTTCATCAAAAACTACTCAAAACTAAAATTTCTATTGCAAAGAGAAAAAAAAAAATTTTAATGTTTTTTTTCTATATCTAACTAGAAGATGTTGCATTAGACTCGTATAAAAATGTGTGAAATAAATTTAAGAAACTTTAACATTGTAGATTGCCAAATTTTTGCATTGAAAATGAACAAAATGATTTATTGCCCCTTGTATAACTAGATTGTATGACTTTGAACCTTCATAACTTTAAAAAACTAAATTGGAATTCTAAGGGGGAATTAGAACGTGCCACTCTCAATGGTGAGATTGTTCTAGCAAGTAATTGAAAACTTGTTGAACTTTTTTTCTTGAAAAATTGTAAAAATTGAGTTTAGAAATGAATCTAATCGATTATTTTTTCAAAAAGATGATAGAATTACCTCCAAAACAAGATGCTCTAGAAGTGTCACATCAATAATCAAAATGGAAAGAAAGAAATCTTTCCACATACACAAAAACATAATCTATAATTTAAAAAAACTTTATATCAAGTTTTATTTTAAAACTTAGCTCCCTGATGAACTCCATTTTGTGCTTCACATTGTAGCATAACTTTTGCTCTTGAGCACCAATAAAAATAAAAAAAACATATTCCTAGAAAGATTTTGTGTTTTTATATCTTCAAAAAGGTTTCCAAAATATGATGACAAAAATTGAGATCATAGCAACTTACCCAACCTTCAAGAATCTTTTGCAGGGACACTTGAGAATTTCATAGTTAAATTGTTTCATTTTTTGCATCTCCAATTTTGAAAGTTATAAAAAGAAGAAAACCTTTAAAATGACCATAGTTAAAAATTAAATTTTAAAGATAAAAAAAATAGGATCTTGTAAGAATCACTATATTCAATCAACAATTAATCATGGAAGGAATTTTCCAATTATATATATAATCAATTGCTAATCATCGATTTAGGACAATGATAGATCCAATCATATGTATATAAATTATAGATCAGAGTTTATTCTTCAAAGATGTATTTTATGATAAACATTCACATTTTGGGAAGATTGAACTACAATATGGTCTTTAAGGAGTAGAAGAAGATTCTTTTTCAAAATAATTCAATATACTTTGCAATTGAATTACATGTAGGGATAGTCTTTACTTAGGAACAAGCCAAAAATTAAAAGAATTGAACATTTTTGTTGGATAATCTGAGGTAAAAAGTATTCCTTACATAACTGATGAAAGCACTCATCATTTTTGATATTTTTCTAATGATCTTGAGTAAGAAGTGCTTCTTGAGACTTTTTATAATCAAAGTGCAATTGATTATGAGGAGCTTTTGTGTTGCTAGAACAAATGTATAATAATAGAAGGGTGAAATTTGACTTTTGAAAGTTTGATAATTAACATTCATTCCCTTGAAATATATTAAATAAGAAAAGATGTGATTTCAAAAAGTGTAGTAAATTGGATATTATAGTGAATTACAAAGGTGGTTAATAGGCCTTTTGGATGCTTAATTTGCTCCTAAGTCTTTGGCACTTGTAAATCATTGGTTGATAAGAGAGAACCCTATACAAAAAGATGTTCAAATTTTTTGCCATTATATACTTCAATGATGAAATAATAACATATTCAATTGAGCATTATGCAATTTGAAGATTTTTCTAATCAAGGTTCACCATTTCACCAAAGTTGTCAATATGAGTTACTTGAAGAAGAATAGTGATGTTTAAATCGAAGATTCTTTTCTATGGAATATGGAAAACTCTATTTTTTTTAAAACTAATTAGAATATTGTAAGCCTAGTAAAAATCAACAAATTCTCAATGAATTTAGAGTTTTGATCCTAAAGATATTGTCTTCTATATGAGGATAGTCTAACCCAAAGTTATTTGAGGAAATCAATTAAGACAAACAAATGGGAGTTGGAGTTGCAGAAGTTTAGGTCTTGTGTATGATCTTGAAGTAGACCAAACACAATTTGGGACATTTTGCATGACACAAATCTTCTTGAATTTCTTTGAAATATTCCAAAAAAATTCTTGTTGCATATTTAAGACTTGTCTATAATGTAAAGATGGTTCTCTACTTTCCAAAGAAAATAAAAAAAATTATGACTAATAATATGGTATGAAACTACACACTTACTATTGTCCATATTGACATCAATGGCATAATTATCTGCAAATAAATTCACACCCTAGCACACTATGTCACCCCAAATATATATAGAATCAAATATATGTTTGAAGCCTTTTCTTTACAGGATTTTACGTAAATAGGATATTTATTGACAAATATATGGAATCATGAATGTTTCTCTATCTACATATATATATATATATATATATTGTATATATATTGTATTTGTATGGTACATGACATAGGACACATGATTGGCAATTTTAGGTACATAATTCCATGGGCATCCCATGTCCCATGTCTTACAAGGTTTTTTTTCTTCTAGTTTTAAAGAATCAAATATACATCAAATGTTTAGACTTGGAGAATTTTAAAAGATATGGGATAATATTCGTCCCTCCTTCCATATATGTGTATTTGTGTATCCATATGGGACATGGGAGACAAACCTAGTCACATGGTTGGCATTTTTGGGTGCATAGTGACCCTCTTTAGCTCTTCTGTGGTTGTCACCGGCACAATCATTCCTCTGTGCACACACAAGTCTACACAGTGGACTGGCATTCACACTACAAGACCATTCATTTTCCAATTCAATGACATGGGATGAATGTTCTAATGTCTAATGTGTGACTTCAGTTCACCATATGATAGAACCACCCGTTACCACCCATTTAACCTTTAAAGGACGAAGTCCCATGACCAAGGTAGTCAACAAAACTGCTCCAATTATTGAACCAATAGGTGCATTTTGTTTTTCTACAGTCAACAGTGAAGTCATCCATTGGACAAAAAATGTCTGCTTCGACATTTAGGGGTTAAGCATTTTGTACATGATCTAAAGTAGTAGCAGGCAATGTTAGTTTTTTGCCTTGTAGAGAGGTAGAAATGATGGGAGTTGTCAAATTTTCATAATTTCTTTCCTTAAATTCAAATTGGTATGAATTTTAGAAGCCAAAATCTGGCCTAACACATAGATTCTTCCATCACTACTCATCTAAAGACTAATTTGGCTCTCAAAATGAAGCACGTGTGTCATAATAGTGATGGCTTGAAGATGGTTGGAGACCTAGAAACTAATAGTTAGTTATTAGTAATCTCTCTATTGAATTTCTCATTACCTATATATTGTCCATAGGGCTTGGCTGGTAATGGGTGGTTCTACCATAATTTTCAAATGCAAAAGATGATTGGTATCCCCAACAACTCTAGAGAAGGAATTAGAGTGAAAGGAGTGAAACGGAAAGGATGAACCCCAAGCTAGTGACGTGGCAATATTTGGCCTATACATGAGTGCAATATAGAAGTAAAGGAAGTGTGGAAATGGAAAACTCAGAAGAAATCCAATACAAACTGAATCCACGAATTGAACCCCAACCACTCCCAAATATATTGAGGGATGTTAACCCTTGAAGGATGTTGAGGCCGAAAAGTGGTTGATAGATGATTTCATTGCTCACTGTAGAAACAAAGAATGCATCTATTGGTCCAAATATTGGAGTAGGTTGGGTGACTACCATGGTCATAGGGGGCATGTTCTTTAACTCTTAAAGGATGGATTGGTGATTGTGGAAATCATCCCTTTTGGAACCGTGTGACATCATCTACTTTAAAAAAATAAGAAATATTCATTAGAGGTCAAAATACTCTGCAAGATCTCTTTTTTTTGCATAAAATTCCAAGGATGAACAATTGCACTTTTGGTCTACATAGGAAAATTCTTTGTCATCCATTGGACAAAAAATGTCCTCGACGTCATTTAAGGGTTGTTAGTTAAGGAGGGGAGGCAATTCCGAGGCTTATTACTTGGGAGAATCCATACCTTAAGCTAGGCTATTTGTTTGTTTTGATTGTTTGTTTGTTTGTTACCTCAAGATCTTCGGGACTGTGCATCCTCCGGTTGTGTTCTTGGTACAATCAAAAAGCCCTCAGCAAGGAGGGGTGCACAGTCTTTGTTTCATGGCGTTTGGACCTTTAGTGAGAAAGATATGGATTTTTTTTAGTTATTTTTTGATTAAAACAATTAGAAAATTACTTTTGGCTGTGACAAGGGCACAGAGCACACTACTGTAGTGATGACTGAAGAAACTGCAATGAAAAACATGGAAGATACCCGGAACTAGCCCAACCACGTCCGGATATGGGAAAGAGGGGGAAACTACTGAGAATAACATGATTACTTTGAAGGACGACTGACAGGGCAATACATATACCCGGCAAGAACCCGTCACAGGTCCGGATATGACGAAGTCGGGGGCACTCTAGAGATGTCCTAGGGCACGATCCTTTTTCAGCGATGGCGATGGCTTGCCGCAAATAGCAAGCAATTGCAAAATATTGATAAGCGGAATCAATTATAGGAGCAGCCTTGCAGTGAGTTTGCAAGGAAGCCCGTGGTCTGTCCACGGAAATGCAGTTGACGGAATTCTTTAATGCGACACGGAAGCCAAGTCAACCGCGCGCGCGCGCGCGAGCGAGGAAAGGAGGAGCTCTCCGCCGGCTTGTCGTTGATTCGTATCCTGTCTCTGCTTGGTTTCAATCGGTTTCTTCATCGTGCTTGAATGTTAAGCATCCAGTGTCTTCGTTTGCTGTTTTTTTTCATCCGGAGTTTGGTAGCAGCTTGAGTTTGAGTTCGTTTGAGTTCGCTCGCATGTGAGGAGGAGGACTGTGTATCTTCCGCTGGGAGGGATGCTCGCTCGCTCTCCCCGGCTTCTCCACTGCTGCGTGCTTGCGGCTCTCGTGAGCAATAAAGGTCAGGATTCCGGATTTGGGTGGTAGGGCTGGCGGGACTGGATTGGGAGCGGGTTTGGGAGTGAATTGCGTGTTTTGGAGATTTTAGCACGTTTTGGCGGTAATGGAGTGTACAGTGTGGTGGTGAGATTCGGAGGATGTGGACTGGTGTTGAAGGGATTCGGGGTGGATTGCAGATGCCGGATAGAGGGGGTGGGACTAGGACTTGGGATCCGGACAAGTCGACTGCATGCAAGGAGTCAGCGGAAGCGTTCCGGGCTGCGGATGTGAATGCGAATGTGTTCCAGGTGAGCTAATTAGGGTTGCGAGCTCGGGTGGTCTCAGATTTGGAGGGAGTTTGCGTGAAGTAGGGTTAGCAAATTGGTTGGTAACTAAGTGTCGGTGGCCGGGGGTTGTTAGGGTGAACTGTTGTTCGATGAGTTTTTCGAGAAGCTGGTGGGAACGCCAGCATTGAAAAATGAGGATTCCGTCTCGAAGCTTGATCGTCGTGCCAATACTTGGAGGATTACTTCGGAGGATGGCGGCGAGAAAGCACTTGGTTCACCGCTCTTCGAAGCTGGAGGGCTTTCCCAAGCTTGTAGAGCTGCTCGCAAAAAACTTATTCACCTCTGCTATCAGGTGTGCGCCGAAACGTTCACGCATCCTATGTCTAGATTTAAAGAGTGGATTTCTTGTAGTACAATTGGAGAGGGTTCTTCGAGTGGTGAGGAGAACAGGTGAATGTTGAACCAATGGGCATTGTAGCATTTGCTTCTTCGCGACAAAGCAAGTTGTGGCATTTTGAACATTCGCAATTTGTTTTTGGGAACGGCCTGAATTTAGTTAAGACCAATGTACTGGGAGTTCAAAGAGCACGTACGTATGAAAAGGATTGACGTCGGTATACGATGCAACAGGTTGATGATCATTTGGGAGGTCTCCGGCATGAGCTGGAAGGTTATGATACAGACCATACGAAGAAGTTCGTTGAGGTCAGGCAAATTCTCCATGCACTAGAAAATATACGTGGCTCACGTTGCCTCAAATTTTCTTTTTAAAATCTGTAGATTGCAAGCTACTGCTGCTGTCGTGCTAGCTCGTTGGAGCGTTCGTTATTGACTTTGACATTTGGTCTGACTCGTAAGAGTGTAGATGACGTCCAGTGCTTGTCGAACTTTATAAGGTTAACCAAGTCTCTTTCCATGGTTACTTTTGAGGAAGGTACTTCTCCTCAGGTGTGGTGTTGGCAAACTTCTTTAATGAAAAGGTTTTGCTTCTGCAGTTGGAAAAAGGAGTGCAGGCCTTATATAGTACTTCCCACCGACTGGACTCTCGATTATCAGGTGTATGCCATACTGCTGTCAAGGTCGGACAGCACTTACAGGTTTGTTGGTCTTTCACTAGAATCCTATCACAAACGCTGACATATATCACCTTCTAAGTTCGCGCTTGCTGTGGGCTTGGTTTTGTGAGCTAGATCGGAGTAGGTGCCATGTTTTGACTATTTGTTGACGACTTACCTTGGTACTAAGCTGTTCTTCTCTCGATTAGCCTAATAAGCAATTTAGGTACAGGCGTCTTAATGGCAGGTCCCTACTCTTTTCAAAACGAGTTGCTTTGTGGCAAATGTTGCTGTTGTATTCAATTCCTGAACCTGGTCTCTTTTGGTATATGCAGAATGCAGATCGTCAAAAATCTGCTGCCATTGAGACAATCAATCTAACAAAGGTGCGTGGTTATGAACTCAGTAGTGGCTATCATAGGCGTGATGTGGACTATGACTGCATTATGTATTGAACTACATGGACATAGTATTTGGAGGCCCTCTATGATTGCACTGTGGACTAAGGACTGGTCTATTTAATCCTCTATATTTTTGTCCTACATGTGCAATCAAGCCTGTAAACTGTCAGAACAGTACTTTTGGATTTGGTGTCAATCTTTTGGGGGCTTTTGGTATTTAAGCCGATTGTTCTAGGGGCATTCTTATGAGCTTGGGTTTATTTATCTCGACGACAAACGTCTTATTCTCCTCTTCTCGCCCGCAGTCTGCTGTAAAAAACTTGTTCTAGTGTGGGCTACTTTGCACTAATGTGCAAGCTATGTCTTCTATCTCCTTTTCTAGAGGGAAATTTGTAGCAGTTTCTTAATGAATGTTGCTTGATTATCTATTTTCAGTACTTGGGGGAGTTTAACTCACGATCATTGGAGCTCTCTCCATTGTTCTCTGACGATGAGCGTGTAGCAGAGGCTGCAGCTGTTGCTCTGAAGCTCCGTAAGTACCTTTGGTACTGATCTTTTTGTGCGTGATCAACAATTGTCAGCTTAGATGATAGAAGCCAATCATAGGTAAACCTCAAGGATGTATGTAATGTCAGGGAGGGTTTTCCTTGATCAATCAGAATGCGGAGGATCTCTGACCTGGCGGTGAGCTCTTATTAGTCGAAGGAATCTGTAGTAGGGGATTTCGAATATAGTTTTGGAAGCCTACATCTGGAATGCTATAAACTAGGTTTCCCGACAACTTTCATATGTTCTTGGAAGCTTTTGTAGATTATCAATCAGGGATCTGAGTACGAATTTATACCAATTTTGTTTGTAGGTTCGATTGCTGGATCAAAAATTGGAACAACTGGAAGTGGAGGACTTGGTGCAAGTGCGGGCTTAGAAGTTGCATTGGAAAACCTTCAAGTGTATTGCAACGGTGCGACTTTGTTAATCAGATTGCTATTTCGGCTACGGTGATTCATGTTGCGTGGATGAGTATTAATGTTTAATGTACTATGAGGATTGTAAATGGCTGTAACATTATTTTCATATATCAGCAAGGACGTCTTTGAGGTTTGGGATGGTTATTGCCGTTTTGTGTATGTCACAGCTCGGAAATTGTTTATGCAATCATTAACAGTATCAGCTGACAAGTTTCCCTTCTCTGATTCCAGATGTGGAGAATCGTTTACTGGCTCGTTTTGAGATGGCTTCCCAAAGGACGGATCTTCTTGTCATGGCTGAGTGTGCCAAAATTCTTAGCCAGGTTGGCCTTCTGTAATGCTCTTTGAATTTCCAATTATCATGGTTTTCTTTTGTCGAGGCTATGCTAGCTGTTGGCATCTTACATACCCATTCATAATTCTGTTCGAACTAAGTCGAGATCCGAAAAAGAATGTAGGGATTCGTAATGTTGGATATAATTGTAGGTTTCAATACTTAATTGAAGAAGAGGAGTTGAGAACGATTAAAATGGAATTCCAATTGCTTGGTGCTATGCTTTATATGGTGGCAGGATTAATTTTGAGGTGACTCTCCTTACATTTGCTGTCATCTCCTGTCATCTGCTTGAACAATCAGTGAACCTTGGGTGCAATTGGTATTCCTTTTCTTTGATAACTATTTATTAACGGCTGTCTATCTATTACGAGATTATGAGATTTTGTACAGTACTTGCTTCCTTTTATTAAATATGGCCAGTTTGTTGGGTTCACTCATTGTTTTGAAATCCTGAGTCAGAAACTCTGAAATGTTTGATAACTGGATCTTCCTCTTGCCAGGAATTTTTGATATCAGAGAACGATATCAGCATTCCGTCTCCATGCCATTATCTTTTCTACTATGTCCAACTTACATACTCATCACTTCCTGGCCCTGGCAGTTCAATCGAGGAAAAAGTGTAATGCAGTTATATATTGCATCCCGACCCATGTTCATGGATGTAGAGATCATGAACAAGGATGCTAAGACTGTAGAAGGATCTGGAGCTGGGAGCCTTTCTGATAAGATAAATGGTCTCTCTGTGATATACGAGGATATTAGTGGTAGGTGCACAAATCAAACTGACGCTTCCGGTTATGTGTTCAGACATTAAGCACCTGTCAAATCTTGGATATCGTGTGATAAATATTTGAGTGGTCTTATCATGATTAGTCGTTCCAATCATCAAACTAAGTTACTTTTGGACCTGCAGAAACTCTGCGGGAGGAGACTACAGTAGTAACCGCTGTATTCCCATCACCGAAATTAGTGATGACCAATCTGGTTCAGGTAATTTCTTCGTTAGTTTGATTCTACGAGCTTCGCCATGTTCACTGCCAATTTTTTTTGACCCTCGAGTATCGTTTCAATGAAATTATGTTGCAGCTGATTTTTTCCTTCTCGTTAACACTTGAAATGTATTGCAGCGAGTGCTTGAGCAAAGAGTGGTTGCAACACTGGAAAAACTTCTTCCAATCCCATCTCTAATGAATCCCATTCCTATGAATGAAGGTGGCTATCAGAAGGTGGGGTTCCTATATCTTTGGTGAACATGGCTGAAGGCTATCGTAGAATCTATTACCACATGCGTTCGAAGTTGATAGTACTCTTTTGGAATTGTTTCTCGTTATGTGGTACGTCCTCCTTGTGGACGTGAAATTTGCATGGTGCCCATGCGGTTTCATATTACAGTTCTGATTCGCTCTAATTAGACATGAGATCTTGCTTACACAATGTATGCGTAACTCGGCAGTACTTGCGCTTGCTGGCTGGAGCCTATGAAAAGACCCAAGATTTGGTCAAGGAACTCTTAACTTTGGGATGTGAGGAGCCGGATTTTGAAGGTATATTCCTGACAAATGGGCTTGTCCGTGAACACTGGTGAACTAGATGTTTATTTATCAATGTGTTAGACTGAATAGTTTCATGTCTAATGAGGCGCAAATGATGGTGTCAGTACAAACTGCCTCTTCAGCAGCTGCGATGTAACTATTTGTTTCAATCTTTTTCTAGAGTTTAAAAATTAACGTAATCAGAAATAGGCTCATTTTGGTACTGACAATTTGTGCTAGTCAGTGTTTCATCCTCTTGAAGTTTATTAATTTTAGTAGAGGATCTGGTCTGAGTTGTTTATGCTTTTTTTTTATAATTTTTTTATGCTAATAACTAAGTGCATCCTGGCTGCGAATGCTGTCTTATGAGAATGGTAATGCAAATGCAACTCTCTTTGGATGGGAAGTGCGATAAGAGTTAGCCTTTTAGCCTCTATTTTGTTCCCTCACTATGGAATACAATAACGAGATTTTCCGTAATATGATGGTGGAGCGATCTGCACAGGTCAAGTTGAGTCCCTGTTTTCATCTTACTTGGAGGTCTATCCAGAAGTTGAAGTTGCATCGCTGGGTCAGCTTTTTCAATGCAAGGTACAGTGATCTTTGGAAGAATGCACTCTTTAAGATATGCTTGTTTTCGTTTCCCTCACCTGCAATTAACAACCTCAGAACTTTTTGTCAGTTTAGGAAAGTGGAAATGATGCAATAAGTTCATCGTGATTTTGTACAGTCATGATATTATTCAGTATGTTTTTTTAATACAATTGGGATCTATCATTAAGTTTATACTTCATTCTGCTGCACACGGAACTAAAATTTATCCGTTTTTCTTTTCCACAATAGGTAGTGGAGTTGAATAAGGAACAATCAGCAAAACACGAAACTGCCGTCGATGATTTTAGGCATTGGAATGAAGAAGCTGTAGCTCGCTGTGTGCTTTTTACTCCTCAGGTTTGTTACTCGCTCACTTCAGGTTTTGTAAACGATGGTCCTGTTATAATGCATTCGATGTGGTATCTTGACGATTGTAAGTGCTTTAGAGTCTCAGGTTGGAGTTTGCTTGGAAATATAGATTTATATTTAATTATCATTGTCTAGTTTACCTTAAGGCGTGCATTCTGATTTTTCTGGACTATCTGTGGGGTATTTGAATGTTGCAGGCTGCAAATTTGGCTATGAATGTCAGGGCTGTTTTTTTGTGCTTACTAGACCAGGTAAATGTCGATCCATTGAAGAACTTCGTGCCTTCATGTTTTTTACACTTGTGATAGTCGATTTATTGGGTGCTTTCTCATCTTCTACTGCCTAGTGATGCGCATGGGAAGGTCTGTCAGAGAAAGTAGGTTCTTAACCAAGATGTAGCACGACCATGTCTATGAGTGATCTTTGCGTAAATGTCCGTACCGGACATCTGTAATTAGGCTGCCCACAGGAAAATCGATCTTCTATCATCCATTGAAATACGTTTGTACGCATCCCAGTGGCTTGTTTTTTTATTATTAGGCGTTTGATAATTTGTTGTTTGGGCTGACTAGTTAACTTGGTAAGAGAGTTTTCGAATTTGGCATCTTTTCTGTTAGATTCTAGGGCACTTTGTTTGCTTACTGTGTTTCATGCTCTTGAAACAAGGTCTAAACTTTTTAGGATTCTGTTCCTTTGCAGGTCAGCCAGTACACCACTGAAGAATTAGAGAGTGCTATGAATGCGTTGAATGAAGCTGCGCAGAGACGAAATCTTTACTCGATTGGCTCCACTGTGAGCCGACGTGTAGCTGCTGCTGCCGCCACTGCGGTTCGTAATCAAAATATCTTAATCTTTGTGCTTTGTTTAGACGCTCCAGTTGACGTTGGACTCGGCCCATTAGTCTGCATTCTCTTTTAATCTCACTAGATGTTTTTTTCTGGCAATATAGTTTTGCTGGATGTTCCCTTGTTCGTTGGAAATGAGCTTTGGTGATTATAAAATGACTTCAGGCAGAGGCAGCCGCATCTGCTGGGGAACGTGCGGTTCGTGGATTTATGGTTTCTGTGCATAGAGCCACGTCTAATGTGGCTTCGGTTCAGCAGGTGCGTTATCATCACCCATGCATGAAAACATAAAATGTTTAGATGCATATTTGACCCGATGTACTACAATAGAGAAATCATCAGTACGGCCAGACTCCAAAACTATCTTTATATATCTCTATCAAATCAATTTAGAAGCATTTGACTTTAGAGTTTGCAAGTTTGGCTATACTATATTTTACATCACCTAATGAAAATTAGAAAATGCTTGCTAGTGAAAGCATAACCATTTTCTCCAAATAATGAATTTCTTAACCCTAAGATTATGTTCGACACTTTTCCACATTAAAGAAGATTGACCCGGGTGATCTCAGTTTGAGATAAACCAACGCAATTGTAAGCAGACTTGTAAGACCTTCAAAGAATGAAATTTTGGGAAAATTGATTTTCCTCCCTAATCTAATACCCTGAAGTCGGGAGGCGACCTGAAAATGATGTATTGGTCGCTGAGAAGTTATGTTGTCTGTGTGCAAGCAAGTGTTTATATATAATTTTAGGCGTACTTACAGGTGGGTTTCTTATGGCAGTATTTGGCGAATAGCATCTCGCGATTATTACTTCCCGTTGATGGAGCTTATGCGGCATGCTGTGAACAGATGGCCACGGCTATGGCTAATTCTGAGCGTGCTGCATTGAAAGGTCTTCAAATGTGTATCGACACAATCATGGCCGAGGTTGATTTGCACTTCTCTATATTGAAGTTTCATTATGCTCGTTGAAGGCTTTTTCATGGGTTTTGTTGTGCATATTCTTAATAGATGATGTCTGAAGTTTCATATTCTCTTAGTAATACTTTCAGCGGATTTGCAGGTAGAGCGCGTTCTAGATGCAGAACAGAGGGCCACGGATTTTAAACCAGCAGAGCATGGAAGCGCTTCAGATCATCAATCCACTAGTGCCTGTACCAAGTGGGTAGCTTTTCCCACCGCTTTGTGAATTTGATGACGAACCCATATCCGTACAGCATAACATAATTAACCCTGGTGCCTGATCAATAAAGTATTGCAAAATTGGTCATATGGATAGAATTTTTGATGCTTATCCTTGTTGAATTTTGTCTGTCGGTGGTTGTAGAGCATGAATTACCAGTGACATTCTTAAGTCCTCTGGAACCCCTGTTTTCAGGACTCCCTGTACTCTATGCAAAGGGCCAACCTGAGTCTTATCTGTTTGGAAGACTCGTATTTCTGCCATCGTTCTGACTAAATGTTGAAATTCTTCAGAGTTATATCATATATGGAGCACATGCTAGATGCAGGATACGCCACCTTGGAAGGGCTCAACAAGCAAGCGTTTTTGACAGAATTGGTATAGGTACTTAACCTTTAGCTACTGTGGGTAGGGTCCATGTATCTCGGTGTTCACTCCTGCCTTGAAAAAGTATTGTGAAGAGCTCGGAGCATAGGATTTCTGCGTAGAATATATTTTTCTGTATTTTAGCTGGATTGTGCCAGTTCTGCCAGTCAGACAGTAATATGTATCGAGGGCATTCATTTCCTGGAAGGACACTAAACCATCAGGATATTTTGCAGGGCATCCATCTTAACAGAACGCTTCTGATTCATTGGCAACGTTTCACTTTCAGTGTCAGGTGCGTGGCTTGATGCTCTCATTTTAGTGTTGTTGATGCACACGAACATACTGAGCACGTAGTAGTATTCCTATACTTATTTATTGGTGATTTTTATAGTAGCAATTCTACAGTTCTTTCTTGGAAGTCCAGTTCTGTGCAATTTTCAAAACTTGGAGCCTCATTCAGGTCTGTGTTTGTGTAGTGGGGGTTTGCGATTGAAACGTGATGTAGCCGAATTTTCGGAATTCGTAAGAAGTTTTAAGGCTCCAGCAGTGGACGAAAAATTTGAGCTTCTGGGCACGTAAGTAATACTCCCATACTGGCTTTGTCCTTCTTTGATTTCTTCGTATCGTCTGACCCTGTGAGGCTTCATCTATGAGCTGATTTTTGAACATGCGTCTTGCAGACTGGTGAATGTTCTCATTGTGGCTCCAGAAAGCCTGCCCTCATTGATCGAGAGCAGTCTTAAGGAGGCTAGAGAGGAGGCAGTACGGTATGGTCTATTAACAGTTGACTTTCAGCGATCATTTTTCTACATGTCGTCTATGCAGATTGCTTTGATATTTCTGAATATTGGGTTCGTAGGAACTATTCCTTACCTGTGATAGACTCCCCCAATGTTGGTAATACGAGTCTTGTGGGGCATGACTCTCTTTAGTGTACGTTATCAACTTATCATTTGAGGGTTGTTAATGTAAATGCTGTGATGCCGTTCTGAACTTTAACGACCGGTTGTTTGGCAGGTTCGTCAAATTAAGAGAGGACTTCAAATTGGCGAAGCTTGAGAGTAGGTATAAGTTCTTACAAGAGAGGAACCCTAACACCATTCAATCAGTTTATTAGCTTTACCCCTTTGCTGCGGTATGCAGTCAGTAATCAAGTTTTATGAGGGTCTGTACGTTACTCGCTAATATCTTTATCCTGGCAACTATTGCAGGATTAGTGGATGGCTTGAAAAGCCCAACAGAGCAACAAGTGCATTTTTGCAGATGGATGGTTTACTTGGAAATCAGGCTGCCAATGAAGAAGCAGATCCTGATAATGATGCACGACCTTGGTCGCACGGACATACGGCAACAAAGAATGCAGATAGAAATAATGCAGCTCATCGAAAAAGCAGTTTTGTGATGCCCTCGCAGATCCCTTCACTTCCTGCTCTTCCTGTACCATCAAAATCCCCGTCAGATGAAATGGAATCTCATTTGAACATGGATAGTGAAAAGCCCAGGAGACCTGGAAGAATCTATAAGTTCCCAGGAGACCTGGGAAGAGATGTAGGTACTGGACAAGGTGACGAAGATCTCGTATCTAGGGTGCGGTCTAGAGACCTCAGAGGCGGGGGTGTTGGCAGAGGGGCTCCACTGGTACGAGGTCACGACGGCGAAGAGTTCGACAGTCCGTATCAAAGGATGATGCATCATACTACTAGAGATGAAGATATTGCTGGTGTTGAAGAAATACCTCCTCAAGCTAGTTCGGGTTCATTTCAAAGGAGAGGTGTGAGAAGTGGAAGAGGTTTTAGGAAAGGTGTGGATGAACAATCAATATCTGTATTAGCTGGAGCATTCAGAGAGCTCGATGCAGCAGAAGAGAGAGCAGCGAACATGCAGGAGACTTCTGGTCCTTCTCTGAGGGGATATGGGAGGCTGAGCCGAATGTCTCATAGTTATGGGGACCGAGTCGGAGCATACAGGGATGTTGAAGGAAAAGAGGAGTCTGAAGCTACTTTACTTGAAAGTACGGGATTTTCTTCTCTGAGAGCGTCTAGAAGGCCCAACCGATTGACGCAAAGCAGTGAAGGTAGACTCGGAGCATACAGAGAGTTTGACGCCGCTGAAGACGGAGATGCCGTCATGCAGGAGACTCCTGGTTCTTTCCCGAAAGGATCTGGGAGGCCTAATCGATTGTCTCGAAACTATGGGGATAGAGTCGGAGCATATAGGGACGTGGTAGAAGAAGACGAGACTAACGCTACCATGCTTGAATCTTCAGGGTTTTCTTCGCTGAGAGGGTCGAGAAGGCCCAATCGATTGTCTCAAAGCAGTGAAGGTAGACTTGGAGCACACAGAGCACTGGATGCGGCAGAAGAGAGGGACGCTAACCTGCAGGTGAATTTGGGTACTTCTTCGCTTCGTGGACCTGGAAGGCCCAGTCTATTATCTCAAACGAGTGTAAACAGAGGTGGAACACGCAGGAACCTCGATCCAGAAGAAGAGAGAGAAGCTGTCACCCTGGAGATTGCTGGTGCTTATTTGCCTAGAGGACCCAGAAGGTTAAGCAGATCGTCGGGAAGTATTGGGGACAGAGTTGGAGGATACAGAGAGATCGAAGTAGAGGAAGAGGCTGAACTTGAAAATGCAGATTCTTCCTCCCTTAGAGGGCCAAGAAGGCCGAACCGATTGTCCCAAAGCAGTGAAGGTAGAGTTGGGGAATACAAGGCACTGGATGCAGCGGACGAGGAAGACGCTAATATACAGGTGCGTGCGAACACTTCTTCGTCTAGAGGACCCAGAAGGTTAACCCGATCGTCTGAAAGCATTGGGGATGGAGCATACAGGGAGGTCGATGCGGAAGGGAGACAGTCTAACGTGCAGGAGGATGATGCCTCTTCTTCATTGAGAGGACCTAGACGACTAATCCGATCGTCACGCAGCATCGAGGACAAAGTGGAACCATCCAGGGAGGTTGACAAAAGAGATGATTTTGAGGAGAATATTATGCGCGAAAGTGCCGGTTCATCGTTAAGAGGGTATAGGAGGCCAAGCCGGTTCCCTCAAGCGAGTGGAGTTGGTGCCGGAGAAGGTAAAGTTTATGGCTATGAACGAAGGACAGTGAGTAGTACTTCGGGTGGAGATGCTAAAATCGAAAATTTTGTCCCAGTTTTAGGAATACAGCATCAACAGAGCAAATCGCATCTCAAGACAGACGTTTCAGTAAAATCAAATTTCATTCATAATTCTACAGCCCCTCGACCTCTTCCTGCACCCCCATCGGCTGTGCCTGAAGAAACAAATGCTCCTGCAGAGTCCGTCTCTGTTGGCCATCTAAACATAGAGACCTATATCCCGTTGCCATCAATCGACGACGATGGCGACTCCTCCACCAGTGGTGGATGGTCCTCTTCAGATACACCTTCCTCACCTAGATCGGGACAAACTTCTGCAAAGCTACCTGTACCTTCTATCAGGTTTATCAAAGAAGGAGATCCAACTGCACCTGGCACCCTCTCTTCAGATGTTACTCCTGGGCTTTCAAGACGTCCTAGCAGAAAAGATAGTACCTCTGGGCTTTCAAGGCGTCCCAGCCGGAAAGAGACTTCGAAACCGTTTCTGTATAGCGTAGAGTCTACTGTCTCTAGAGTAAATAGCACCCCTCTTGAAGGCATAGAGGAAGCGAGTACAGCAGCTGCTGATCCACCTCCACTCCAAACTGCTCCTCGAAGAGAATTGCTTCCTTCTCCCCCTCCCCCTCCCCCTCCGCCCATGCCAAGCAGGGCAGCTGCTCCTGCTCCTATTCTTTCCTTGCCAGGAAAGTCAGTTGCTCCCCCACCTCCCCCGCCTCCTCTTCCAGGTGGTAGGGCAACTGCTGCTCCTCCACCTCCGCCCCCACCACCTCCACCTCCACCTCCAGGAGGGCGAGCAGTTGCTGCTTCGCAACCCTCACCCTCACCCCCTCCTCTTCCTGCAGGACGGCCAGTTGGTGCACCACCTCCTCCTCCCCCGCCCCCACCTCCACCTCCACCGACTGGAGGGCGAACTGCTCCTCCGCCTCCTCCTCCTCCACCCAAACCCCAAGCAGGGCGATCTGGTCCTCCGCCGCCTCCTCCACCCCCAGGAGGGCGAACTGCTCCTCCACCTCCCCCCCCTCCCCCTGGAGGGCGCGGGGCTCCTCCACCCCCACCACCCCCTCCAGGAGGCCGAGCTGGACCGCCTCCACCACCACCACCTCCTCCTGCAGGCCGCGGTGCTCCACCGCCACCGCCACCACCAGGAGGACGAGGACGAGGTGCTCCTCCCCCACCACCCCCTCCAGGAGGGCGAGGTGCTCCTCCCCCACCACCCCCTCCAGGAGGGCGAGGTGCTCCTCCCCCTCCACCACCTCCAGGAGGGCGAGGGGGTCCTCCCCCTCCACCACCTCCTGGCCTGAAACCTATTAATGTTGTTAAGAAGCCGCCAACTACTAGAGTAATTTCCCCTCCAAAGCATGCACTCAAGCCCTTACATTGGGATAAATTGAAAGCGGCAACAGACCAATCGATGGTGTGGGATACGTTGGATAAATCTATGGAGGAGTACGTTTCTGCATCATTCCGTGATTTTCCTTTTGTGCTTACCTGTGTTGAATGATTGTGATCATAGATTGTCATTGATAAAATGTTTGCAATTTGAGCCTGTTATGTGCTCAATGCGTTAGATAGTTATTAAATTTTTGCTCATACTGCTTGTGATCATGCAGGTTTGATACTGAGATGCTTGAAGCACTCTTTGGCTTAGCTGCCCCGGCAGCCAGGAAGATTGAACCAAAAAAGACAGGGTCGTCTGCCCCTACGCAAGTTGCAATATTGGAGTCAAGGAAGGCGCACCACTTTTCTATCCAGCTTCGGGCTCTTAACCTTTCAAAGCACGAAGTTATTGGACATCTGCTCGAAGGTTCACTTAATTACTTTCCTTCTGATGAAAAGACTTTTGGGGGGGTTATTCTCATCAATTTTGGATTGTCTTGTACCCATATCTGATGTTTACTGCATGTTCTTTCCCCTGGGATTCTGAATTTCTGCTTCCAGTCTGTCCATGTATCAAGATTGAGATCGTGCGATATGATTTCGTCTGCCTGCTACTTGTTCAATGTTGTCAACGTTGCCAGCTCGGAAAGTCAAGTGGCAAGAGCAAAGAGAAGGCGTATTTCTGTATGGGCTCCTGATAGTTAACAGAAATCAATGTTGGAATTTGATGATGACCAGGAAATTCCAATAACTGTTGTGCTGAGTGTTCTTCTGTTCTTTGGCTGCAAAGGTGATGGCTTGAGCATGGATGTGCTGGAAACGCTGGTGAAGGTGGCACCCACTGCTGATGAGAAAAAGAAGTTTATGCAGTTCGATGGCAGTCTTCAGAGCTTGGGTCCTCCGGATCGCTTCTTCCATGCCATTTTGCATGTTCCAAATGCGTTTTCTCGTCTCAGTGCAATGCTGTATCGAACGCAGTACGAGGAAGAGATGCTACATGTTCAACAAGCAATCAAAGTCTTGGAGGTTAGTACATGTTTTGTATTATTGTGTTAAGGTCACATAATGCTTGGATTCTATCTGCAGTGTTCATGTTACTGTAAGAATGTCTAGTATAGCTACAAACTTGACCAGCTGCTTTTGATCACACGTGAGATTAATCTACATTGGTGCGTTTGATGCAGTTGGCATGCAAAGAGTTGAAAGGGAGCAAGACTTTTGCGAAGCTTCTAGCAGCTGTGTTGAAGGCTGGCAACAGCCTGAATAGGGGCACGTTTCGAGGAGATGCTCAAGCATTCAAACTTGATAATCTCCTGAAACTTGATGATGTGAAAGGAGCTGATGGAAAGACCACCCTGCTTCACTTCGTGATCAAGCAAATCATCAGTTCAGAGGAGGCTCGTGTTGCAAGGCTGAACAACGCCGATCCCAACAGCGTGCCTACGACTCCTTCAACTCCACAATCACCAAATTCCTCTCTTTTTGAAACGGCTATTGCGAGCAATCAGATGGAAAAGACGAATGGAGAAGAGTCGAGAAGGATGGGCATGGAAGTGATTTCGAGATTACCTGTAGAGATGTCAAATGTTAGGAAAGCAGGTGGCTTCGATGCTTCGTCTTTGAAAGTAGCGATTCAAAAGCTAGTGAATGGATTGCGCGGAATTCAGGCGCAGGTGACGGAAGGGCGTTTCATAGAAACCCAAGGAGCGGAATGTAAAGTCAAAGATAGTACTATAGATCTCACAGATGATTCTTTTCAGGGGGCGATGGAGAAGTTTGTGTCAGAAGCAGAATCGAATGTGACCACTGCAGAAGGGGACTTCAAAGAAGCGTTTGACTCCGTGAAGAAGGTTAGTGTCTACTTCTATGGCGAAGCTGCTTCTAAGGATTTCGATTCACAACCTTTTAAGGTATTTTTTGTTGTTCGAGAATTTTTAGGCATTTTAGAACGTACTTGCAAAGATGTAATGCAACCTAGCCCTCAGAGCAAAGCGAGATAGGTATTAGTCCTTCGAATAGAAATTTAGATAACATTTAGTTGCTGCTGCAGCACCCTATTAGTGCTGCTTGTACTTATATCACAACTTCAAATCCCAATCTGTGAAATTATGGATGGGCAAAAATATTCTTGATCTTTATGTGTTGTGTTCCCGATTGTTTTGTTAATGTCTCTCCGCATGGACTGAAGTGGTCCCTGCAGAAAATGTTTCAATACTTAAAGCTTTGATGAAAATTCACCTTCAGATTGAAAGAAATTATTATTCAAGATGTAGAAAGGGCTGCTGTTTGTGTTAGTTTGGGTAGATCAACTTCTCGGGATATGTAGGATGCGTATTTGGATCATTATTGCGACCTAAGTTAATGCATCGATCACTAAGCTCATTCAATCCTGACTTCAAGAGAATCTTATGCCGGCTGCCTGCATCACATTGCCTGTCCTTCCTTTCGCTTTAAGGCCATCGCTTGGCAAAATGGTTGTGAAATTGTGAACACAAATGAGGTTCAGAGTTCGGACAACTGAGGTGAACAAGGTGTAATTCAGTTAAACCATCCTACTTGTGCCACAATTGAATGGCCGCCCTGTTTGTCCTGAGCAGTGGAGATTTCTGAATTCGAAAAATACGGTACAGTACATGACTAATGCATAATGTTCAAAAAGAGTTGACAAAGTGGCGCAAATAGGATGACTTAGCTTACCCATCCACGATACTGCCTGATACTTCCACTCCTTGTATGATCTAAGTTAACAGCTTTTCATTGTATTTTGTATCCCAATGGTAAGTGATGTAAATACATACAAGAAGGTGATATTTTGGGAGTGAAAGTGTCCACATTGGGGTAGAGTGGAAATTGGTAGTTTTGAAATAATCCACATTCATTAGAGTTATCCTAAGAGTTCATTTGAATTACCCTCTCTTTGATCCTTGGTTTGCTTCTAACTCTAAATTGCATTTGAATTTCTATTTGTCTTAGGGCCTCTTCACACTATGGCCATCCAAGTTGAGAGGCCGTGGGATTGAGTGGCCAAACTTTGGTGAGAGTCCAAGGAAATGAGCAATAAATAGGCCAAAAAAACTAGGAATTGGAGCCTTTGGCCGGCCATAGTGTGAAGCCTCCAAAGGCCAAAGTCCAAAGTCCAAGCCCAAAGTCCAAACCTATTCCATTTTTTCGACTTCTAATCCATCCAATTTCTGAAATTTTCAATAAATTGTCACCCATGTGACAATTTTTTCAAACAAAAGGTTAAAAAACATGAGAAAGGAGTCAAAAATGGCCTTGGAAAAATAATTACAGCACATGCTTTCATCATTAAGCAAGGAATATGAAGGATATAAATGGAATAAAAAGGTGGCATTAAACATTGAAGGGAAGTAGGTTCATAGAATGCAAAGACTCCCCATTGTAATGGTGGAGACTAGGGTTCAAACCCCAATGGGGACACAAATAAACAAATAAACAAGGGAGGGCATCCTACCTATTTCTACAAAAACAATCCAATCTAATGGCTGAGATTTTGTCAAAATCTGAAAAAAACTTGACGGACTCTCGATCAGAGTTTGGGTCGGCCAAAAATGGAGACCCAAACTCTAATCGAGAATCTGTCGCCATGTAGGCATTTGTGCCATGTAGGTAGACAAGTGGGCGACGGACTTTGGGTTGTGCCTCCTTGTGTGAAGGCTCGAGAGGCCAAACTCTTGGGTTTTTGCAATCTCATTGGCTGAAATTGATGGACTCTCGACCTTGTGCCGTAGTGTGAAGTGGCCCTTACATTTTTTTTGGAATGATAACAAGGCATGATAAATTGCATATACAATCTAATCACATTGGGTTTTCTTCTTCCTAATTTGAGGTTTAGGTCCCACCTTTGCAAAAAAAGCATGATACTTAGGAAGGGTTTAGTAATAAATTTCAAGTGTCATAGTTTAATTGGTTAAAATGTTTAAGTTATTTCTTGCAATTAAGTTAGGTTTTCTTGACTCTTTGTGTATATTTAGGCACTTAGAAAATATCCATTGTATGGAAAGTACAATGGACCATGCGTAGGGTCCTACTTAGCACAAAAATTGAAAAAAAAAATAGATCTTGTTTGTGTATGTGTATTTTCAAAAGGTGGGTAAATAAATGCAATGTTAATAGTCTCCATTGATGAACTAGGCATAGCAACTTTTGACCCAACCTCCTCCTATGACATGCCACCCAATATCTCTAATTGTCATACAATTCAACTTGTATAAATTAAAACATAGATTGATAAAGCTTGCCAAAACCACAAATTTTAGGTGATTTGTGTATTTCCTCATTCTAGGATAGCTGAAATCTAGAATTCCATCTTTCACTTTTTGAGGATGTTATTGTATGAGCAAGCTGCAAATTATAGAAAAAAATGGCTTTGTATGAGGGTTTTCTTGAAACTTGTTTCCTATTGGATTTTTTCTTACATGTTCCTTATATGAAATATTACGGAAACTTCTAAACATGTGGCCAACTCTATTACAAAAATCAAGAAAAGAAAGTAAAAAAAACAAAACTATAGCCTTGTACAAAAACCTCTCAGAATCAAACTTTCCCAGAATTAGGATGTTCATAACAAACATTTTGTCCTTATTTCAAAGACTATAATCTCACAATTTGTATAGTCAACACTTCCCATTTGATTACCTCAAAGTAATGAAGTAGTCTACCACTAGATCTTACATTTCAATGCACCCAAATTTTTATTTATCATTTTTTTTGCCTTTGCCATCAAAACAACCAATATTGAGTATTTTCTGGTGAAGTAGAGTCAAAGAATTTTAGAGGTTTATGACAATAATTATGTTTAGATGTAATTAGTGTTGCTTTTACTTTCTCATACCTCTTAAGAAGTAGGATAGGAGGCCCCGTCTTTGCACCATGTGACTATTTGCCCTACTTCATGACTACTATATATGAAATAGAGTACATTTGAAAGTTTAAAGTGTACCCTTCTAGTACATAGCATAGTGGTGCAAATAGGGTCTCCTATTGAATATGCATAGTATACAAAAAAGTTGAGCAAAACATATGATTGAAATATAAGCTAACTACACTAAAATCAACCAAATAAGCAAAAGTCAACATGGTTCTTTGCATTATGTTGAAAAACGTTTTTGTGGAGTCTTGCTAGTAGTTAAAAGGGAAGTTGAATTTTTCTTAGAATGCATTTTTAAAACACCATATAGATAAACTAAGAATTTTCTAAATTTTGAAAATAAGTATTAGCAAAATAGCCCCTAGACTCTCATGAATTGTAGGAGTACATTTCAGGCAAGAATCCCACGAGGTTGGTTTTAGAAAAGGGTCGATTTTAGTGATATTCACCTTTATTATTATTATGCTAAACTTCGAAAATAGATTTAGGCAGTCGACGGAGGACCGACAGAACTCCCCGCCGCGAACTCTCCGTCGTAACGCCGGAAGTCCGTCCTTGACGGACAAGTCCGCCCTTGACTCTCGCCGCGTGTGCCACGACGCCGACCCCACCAGCCTTCGTCACTCCGTCAGTTGTCACGATCCCAGCTTCGCGACGGAAACCGACGCCACCCCATCCCGACGGCCGTCACGCCGCGACTCTTCCGTCGTCACTCACGAACTCACAGACTCATCACTCCCACAAGGAGCTCCTTTTCTGCTTTGACCCCCACGTCAGTTGTAACTTAATCAGTCGCCTTTTCTTGATAATCTCCGCTGACACAGCCAGCGCATGCACTGGCGGTATCAGTCAGCCGCCCCACCCCAGGCCAGGCCCTCCCCTTTCTCATGGTCTGGAACTTATTACACAAATGACGCTAATAAAGATGCGCCTCCTGGTGCAAAGCCTTGGACACACGTCAGAACACTCAGAACGCACAGCAAAGCCACCAAAGCCCAGCCACTTTCGTAGCTGGACGGGATGAATTCCCTCATCTAGGGGACGTTTCAATTGGTGGGGTCGAGTTCTATGGAACGGTTGGTGCTCGGATCGATGCTGCGGGAGGGAAGAAATGGAAGAAATTGGAGTAAGTGTGCGTGATTTAGTTTTGGTGTCGGTTTCGAGAGGACGCAATAAGATTTTAGATCTGGTGACTGTGTGAGTGGTGACTGTTTGATTTGGTTGGAATTCTAGATGCTAGAAGTGGCTGTGGTGTGTAGACAATTAGCGTGGTGAGTTTGAACTTTGGTGGGGTTGTGATTTGAAACCGTGAAGTGCATCTGAGGGTTTGCTTGTGTAGGAGCAGAAAGTCGGTGGATTGGTGAGTGACTGGGTGATGGAGCAGCAGGTGGCGGTGTGAGAGTCTGAGAGTCTGGATGCACGCGGGTCGAGATTTTGACTAGAATTTGGACTGTTCGAGAGCGCAGTAGCGAATTCGTGACGCGTGACACGAACGAGGGCTTCATGTTGACATTTTGGAATGATTTTCTAGGTCTGAATCAGGGGAGGTGCTTAGTTACTGGAGGTTTTGAAAGTGGGATGTGACTGGTGAAGATGAAAGATGAACTGCTGTTGCCTGTGGAAGAGCTTGCGAATCTGCGGCGATTTCTCACTGGGTTGGTCGCTGACAGCGATTCTTCACCGTGGTTACTCTTGTAGAAACTCTATGAGTTGAAATGTACAGGACGAATCAATTGGAGCTTCGACAACAAGACAGGGTGAATGAAGGCGCAACACTCCAGAGGCTTGCAATGGCGAGCTGCAAGCATCGCATCTTACTTCGAAGCTCCCGAGTGCGGGCCTCGCTCCTCATCATGGCGCTATCGGTCATCATGCTCAGCACCGTGCTCATCTCCTTCTCGCGAATTCTGTCTAAGAATTCAAGCGACCACGAAGTACACGTTGTGTACATGGACAATCCACTACCAGTTAGAAATCGGGTGCCCTCCAACACGACGGAGCTCCTTGCAAAACTAGCAGCTACGACTAGAGTCGCCGCGAATGGCCGGAACGCGAGCGAATTCTTCTCCTCCTCGGCATGGCACAAGCAGCACCCTTGTGCCAGCCGTCACGAAATCCATTTACTATACGAGTTTCGGAAAGTCACACACGACACAAAAACGAATCCCAAGTGGAACAAGGTGCTTGAAGAGTACACGAAGCTGCACCGGACGTGTGTGGCGAGGATGGGCGATATCGATGAGTTTTTCTTGAAGCGGCGGCACATCGACGGGTGTAAGTTCGTGGTGGCGGGAGTGTCGGCCGGGAGCGGAATCGGGAACAAAGCGCTGTCGATCGTGTCCGCGCTCGTGTATGCCGTGCTCACGCAGCGTGTGCTCCTCGTGCCGCAGATCACGGCGGTTCCTGGCGTCTTCTGCGAGCCTTTTGAAGGCTCCTCGTGGATGGTGGATCCCCAAAAGGTCGGTACAGTACCCCTCACCTCTGACCTCCCTTCTCTGATTCTGATTCTGATTCAGGCCATAGCCATTGAACATGCGATTCCAAACATAGTCAATTACTCGTGCGCAGAAATGGTCGGAGAGCAAGAAGAGGATGGATCTCTGGGAGCCTCTGGAATTGTTCTATGCGAAGGTGGACTCACGATCAGACGCGAAGACCAAGATCAACCCTGTGTACGCCGTCTCCACGACTGAGAATTGGGATGCGCAACCGGAGCCACGATTCTTCTGCGACACGGAGCAATCGCAGTACACACAAGTAGAGTGGATCAACTTCCGCAATAACCTCTACTTCGTTCCAAAGCTCTTCGCCGTCCCGAGTTTCCGCCCTGTACTCGAAGATCTCTTCCCTACTCGCAAAGTCTTCACTCCTCTGTTACGCACCGTGATGCTCCCCTGCGACCCCGTCTGGGGCCGCGTCAAGCAAGTCCACGACGCGCATTTCCGCCACGCCCACCGCCGTGTTGGCGTCCAGGAGCGCTACTTCAACGGCAAACCTGACTTCGAGCTTCTCCACCAAGCCACCGAGGAGAATATAGTGAAATGCCTCCTCACCCACGGCTGGCTCCCAAGCCCTAACCCTAAAATCGTGCTCCCTCGCAGAAAAGACCAACCTCCGATGGCGCCCTTGAAAGTCACCACGCTCTTCATCACGTCGCTCTACCAGAGCTTGTTCACGCGATTCACGCAGGACTTCGTGCGAGTGGCCTTGCAATCGGGCGACGCCGTGGGATTAGTCCAATTGACGCATGAGGACACGCAGAACTTCGGAGTGGAAGTCGATCGGCAAGCGTTGACGGAGGTTCTGTGCTTGAGCTTGACGGATCATCTGATTTTGACGCCGCAGTCCACGTTCGGGGCGTTGGCGCAAGGCTATGGCGGAGTGGTGCCGTGGTTTGTAGATTTGCGTCCCGAAACGTCGACGCCGTGCGTGAGAGCGCAATCATCAGAGGTTTGTTATCAGATTCCGGCCGCCAAGAGGTTCACTTGTCCGCACGATCGTGGCGTGAATGGGAAATTGATGAGGGACGTGGTGCCATATTTGAGTGATTGTCACTTGGTGGAGAAGCCGTTCGTGAAAGTGAACGGGGCCGGCTTGGGGATGCAACTCACCACCAGCTGACGAGCAAGTGTCGGTGGGTGTGTCGGTAGATAGTGTCGCCTTTCGCCTGAATCATGTAAAGTATTCGCATTCTTAACAGAAAAAGTGTCGCAAGGCACCGTGAGAATATTCTTTTTTTTCCACATACAGGCGTTGTGAATGGAGCGGAATTTTTGGGCACCTGTTTTAGAATTTGAGCTTCCCTGCTTCTGAAGAGTTGGAATGTTTGAGGTCTTTGGAGAGCACCTGGACACTGGGTTCGGAGGTCTTCGACAGTCGTGTCTTCAGAGCGTTGGCGAGGTTGCAAAGTTTGGGCCTTTGGGGTCTTCAGAGAGGACCTTGGATCTGGGATTGGAGGTCTTCATCAGTGGGTGTCTTCGATGCATTGGCGAGATTGGAATGTTTGGGCCTTTGAAGTCATTGTAGAGGACTTTGAAGTTGGGATTTGGGGTCTTCATCAGTGGGGATCTTCAGAGCATTCGGTTCGGAGGGAAGGAAGTCTCCATTGTGCTCGGTTTTCTGCTCTAGGTTCTCTTGTGGTACAAACTAGTGGAGTGTTTGTACTTGTGTGTGATGTTTGATGAGTTACCGACCGTGCTGATTCTGGATTTTTTTACTGGTACTTAGGAAATGTGATGGGGTGATTACATGTGTGAACATGGAGTGGAAGAGGATAGTGGAGCAATGGCAAACCGTTGTTAACGTATTCAATGATGTCTGAATGATTGAGTCTTGGACTGAAATGCACTACTGCATTCGAGAAACGGGGAATTGTGTCGCAGAACTGGGAGACTCATGAACATTGTGCTGCCAAGTGGGACAAGCAGGCACAGGTCTACTGTAACTGTCTCAAGTACAATCAAGTGAATCAATTCAAACCACTGCTGATATTGCCCCCAATTTGGGGGTCTGTTATCCCAAAATTGGGGTTGTACCACTTGCACGTATTCTTTCTTTAGAAAGTAAAACGGTTGGGAACATCCTAAGCATCAGAGTTTCAGAATTATGGATTCCCTTCAGAACACTGAGCTTCCGTGTACATGAAGCCAAAACAAAGAACTCGAAAAATAAGTACTCTGGTAGAGGCACAAGAATATTTGGATTTAGACTTTGAATAACCAAACTAGATCCACTTGAAAGACCGAAATTGTAGAGGCCATAGTAAATCAAGCCTAGGAAAGGAATATCATGCAAATGGCATGGCCATTTTATTGTGCCATTTGCATGATTTCCTTTCTTAGAGATGATTTACCCTAGCCTCTATATTTTTTTATCTTTTACCTTGCTTTCAATTGAGTGTACTTTGGTTATCCAATTTCCCAATTTCCAGTTTTCTTGCATCTCTTTTTCGTGGTTTTAAATGCACTTCCACTGATAGTATTCTTTTGTTTTAATTCCGTATCAGTCGAAAGTTAGAGATGTTCTTGCTGCGCTGTTTTGCAAAGTGGACTGTGAATTCTCTGATGTTATTAGCCATGATCCAAGCTTAACACATTGTTTATAATTATTCAATCTTGTGTGTAGACCTTCCGAGTCTTGCTAGATGATTTGTAGGTTCATTTCCAATTGCAATTAGGCCAAAAGAATTTCTACTCTCTAATAAGTACTTGCCCCGGCCTTGTCGAGTTCTGAAACGCAACTCTCAAATTGCCTTCTTCTGCATGACAACGTTGACGTCCCTTCTGAATGCAATGTTGATAGTCTACTTCAGTGCATTTGGGAGCAGAGAGCAAGTCTACAGAGTTCAAGAATGTTATGCAACCAAATTCAGCTTGGTGAGTATTGTAGGAATTAAGTTTAACATAAGTCACTAGCGAAGTCACAGATCATGTGTCAACTGGAGAAGCTACATCCGTGCCTGCGAATTAATTCACAATAAAGCTGACGCTTCTTGCCTTGGAGAACGGCTTTGAAGCCAAATCCGAAGTCTCAAGACTCGGTACATTTAAGTTAGTGCTCCCAGACGTTGAATTGGGAGGATTAAATATATTTCCGTGCCATCAACTAAGTGATGCAGCTAATCTGGAAACGGTTACTGAGCATTACTGCTAGAAAGCATTCGTGGTACGGGAATGTACTGTACAGTACAGTACCAATTTAGAAGGACCTGGTATGTTTGGTCGATTTGATGAACCCACTGTAGAGAACTTGCAGGAGTTGCCGTACGCAGGGTGTAGACTAACTTATTGGGCCCTTCATTTGAAAGAAACTCTATTGTTTGCAAGTCCACAACTCCGCATTCAAGTATTCGACGTTAGCTGCCGTGCCAATGCAAAGTTTCATGGGGTTCACAAAAGTGTCTAGTGTCTACTTGTACCTGTAAAGGGAGGTAAGCACAGTCAAAATCATCATTAACCCTTAACCCTTGAACGACGCAGCAGACGATTATTGTCCGATGAATGACAAGGAATTCTCCTGTGTAGGACAGAATTGCAACTATTCATCCTCTGAATTAGGGGTGGAAAGGGAAGATCTTCTACAGTGGTTTGACTCCCAATGAGTATTTCTGATTTTTTTTAAGTGGATGATGTCACACGGTTCTAAAATAGCTGATTTCCACGGTCATCAACCCGGCGTTCAAGGGTTAAAGGATGAATTGGTGATTGTGGAAATCATCCCTTTCGGAACCATGTGACATCATCTACTCTATAAAATTCAAAAATATTCATTGGAAGTCATACTACTGTAGAAGACCTGCGCTTTTCTCACAAAATTCCGAGGATGAATAGTCATAGTTCTATCCTACATAGAGAGATTCTTTGTCATCAATTAGATACAAAACGTCTATGTCAACGTTTAAGGGTTAATCAAACACTATCACATCTAAAGTCTTGCCTAAAATAAAGACATGAATTTTGAGGATGTAAGTTATAAGGCATAATCCCTAAACGTCCAAACTCTAGAGTATTCTCCAAAATTCACGATTTGAAAAAAATCATTACAAATTGATATTTGGAAGAATATTTGGGAAGTGATATAGAAACAAAAGTTGTAGACTATAACTTTTAGATTCCATCCTTATAATTAGATTCACCAATGCTATCACCAATATTTTTTTTATAAATTTTAAAAGAGAAATTTCAAAATTCCTTCTAAATTTAGTTAACAACAAAATATTATCATTTTTTGAGTAAAATTTGTTGGATTGGATTTGAGATGAGGTTCTCTTGACATGGTGATTTTCTAAAAAATTTATGTTCTTCATATCTATGACCTCATTTTTGTGAATCCATTTTTGAACTAGAGTCAATACAATTTTGTCTTGGTCAACCACTTGACATACTCCTACATTTTTAATTTTAGAAAAAACATGTACTCTAGTAACACCAAATCCAACCATTAGATAAGACTACAACAACTTAATAAAGTCTCTTCACAAATTAGGATGACTTTCATTCAAGTAGTAATGAGGATGTAACTATAGTTTCAATTTGACTGTTTATTGTCTACAAAGTGAACATCGGAGTGCTTATGGGTTAAACACTAGAACTTTGTGTTGATTTATGGTACACTTATCTCTAGCACTTAGAAAATTCATCGCTTCTTCTTACGTTGTTCAAAGAATGCATCATAAATTGTATTGGAATCCATTTCCATTTACTAATTTGACATGATAGAAACATATTTTGTCATTTAATAATAACTATGCTTAGGTTGCAATTTGTGGTGATTAAAAGTGCACCAATAGTCAAAATGATACTAGTGTATGAGCATGGAAATGTGAGCATGTGAGCCTTGAGCATATTTCTACAACCATAGAAGATGGTCATATCCACACCTATAATCACTATAAGAAACTAGGTCTTTTGGACGTCAAAAAACCCATCTCAAGGCATTTATTTTGACATGGAAGTAGTCAATTTGGATGTCACCTAAAATTTGTTATAATGGATGGGCCAAAAATGTCCGAGAATATGAACAAACACCCGATTTTAGCTTGATTTTTCTAACATCATTGAAACCATGGTTTTTCAAGCTCCCCGCAATGTGGCACGTGGACACCATGTAAGTGTCACATAAGCAAAAAGAGCAATGTGAGATTTTTTTCATCTAGCCCGTCAGTGACATGGCTCTTGACATAGTGGTGGGAAAAGTGACATGGAACTAATTATGCTAATGTGGCATGCCTAGTGAGCACACTTTTATGTCATTTGAAAAATTTAATGATGCTTTTTGAGACATCAAATTAGATGTCTAGGCATTTTTTGAGACATGAATTGGTGCATGCCATATCCATAAGGCAAGATCAACAAAAAATAATTATTCAAAAGAAACGAAAAATAAAATAAAATAAACAAAATTGTTGAATTCAACAAGAATTGAAAAAAATTTACCATCTACCATCAAGAAAAACTTTGATGGCAAAATGAAGGAATTTCTTCACTAAAAATTAGTGAGAATGAAGGGTGCAGAGGTTATATTTATATTCATTGCTTGTCCATAGTAAGACAAAAGATATGGGATAACTACAATTGGAAACTTGGCTATTGTACATCTTGATGTTGTTTTCGACATCTAGATGTTGTTTCAAATATCTAGACATTGTTTTGGACATCTTACATTGAATACATTTCTTGCTTTATTTATCCCATATTGATTGTTTCACTTCCTACCACCCAACTTGTATAAAGACCATTTCTTTTCATCCATAGTACACATCCATCCATTTCCTTTTTTTGGCAAAGCATGCCTTATGGCTACCCTTCCTCAAATGTTTTTACAAATGGTCAACATTTTACTATAGACTGTAGTAATTTTTATTGATTTATCCATAGTCACTAGTCAGAATGGGTCTACTTGTTGACATGGGATTGAGCTTTTTTTTGACATTCTAAAAACTATCAACATATCTTTAGTCATGTCAAATAAAACATCAACATCTATAATAACATCAACTTAGTTTTGTAGTGGTGTGCTAATGTTCTCCACAACGTCTACAAAAATCTCCTTTGTTGGGCCAATTGCCCTTTGACATCTTCACATTTTTTGGGAAATCATGCGTTAGTGGTAAAACACAGCCTAAAACGTGTCTTTCTTATAGTGAATATAGATATCTATAACATAGTTACACTATAATCATGGAAGGTTTCTATAATATAGACCCCTTAACATAGATATATAGTTTTCTAGGTTCATGGGTTCACACTCCTAAGCTCATAGAATAGCAACCCTCCCACTTGTTGTACTCGTTCATCTCATTGGCTTTGTGATATCTTATTGTCTTTCCTAACACTCAAGAGTTGCTTTTCTTTCAGTTCTACATCATCTGCTTTCTTCTACCTAAATGACTACAAAAATTGAGTGCATAGGAATTGAAGTTTTCTCACAATGATATTGTAATGATGTAGTTTTGAATTTTTTTCAACTTTTCTAATATGTTTTTGGAAAAATGACATTGTTTGGTGGTTATAATAAAAAAATTTGGGGTGAAGAAGAATGCAAAAAGCTCACCTTTTCTTACTTCTACAATATCATACATTCATGTTTTGTGTAATAACATATAAATTTTAAATACCAAAAATGACATAGTTACATCAAACAAACTAAGAAAGCATTTCAAATGAAATTTTTTGGACTAGGATCTCGGAGGGTGTAATCCATGAAAAAAATGAGGATATAGGTGCGAACAACAAGGTATTAAAGGGGAGGGGGATTTTTTTGTCTATTGTTTATATTGTACCCTATAATTATGTAATTTTCTAATGTGGCTCATTAAAAAGGGAGCATTCATTAATTCTACTTCTCAATTTCTACAAATATATTAGAGGCTATTTTACTTCATGTTTTTTCCACTACTCACTACTCAAAATCCTACTTCATTTTTTTCTACACTCCATTTTTTTCCCACTATTCACTACTCATAATTAGACTTCATTTAAGTGTTTACACTCCTTTTTTTTTCCCACTACTCACTCCTCATAATTACATTGTAAAGTTTAGTATTTAGAGACCGTGTGCTTTTGAAACACCTAGAAAATTACAATCATTAACAATGAAAAATCAAATGCATTGAATGTGTTCACAAACACAATACCAAACAAAAAACTGCATGTGTAGTGTTTAGTAAGCATAGCAACTATAGAGAATGGTAAGGCCAAAACACAGGCACCAAATGTGCATAGTTTTAACATTTGAAGAGCCAAAATTCCCAAAAATTTGCCAAAAAAAATCCACACACTATGGCAAGTTTTTTCTTTCTAACAAGAGCAGAAGCATTAGAAACAAGTTGGAGCAGACAAGCTTGAGCAATAGTTCCATGAGTTGCAATACACAAACAAAGTTGAATGAGTGCTACACAAAACACCACCAGCAGTAGTAACAAAACTGAAGGGCTTTACAACATGAGCAACATCATGAGAAGCCACAAAATAAGTAGCATCTGAAGCAGCAATATGTGGATGTGGTTCAGGTCAGGGTCCGTTGTGCAAGTGATCTATATCCTCACCATCGGTTGGATTTGTTAGAGTGCACAGAGCTTCAACTCCTTTGCACCCCATCCTTCTTGCAGTTTTGTCATCCCCGTCCTTTACAAGCACATGACCCTCACAAAACACTCTCAATTTGAAATCAATAGCATGTACAATCTCTAAGCACTTAAAGCACATGAAATTGGTAAATGGTGCTCCTATGACAAACAATTGTTTACAGCCTACACTACAAAAGCAACCTATGACAACAACCTTTTCATTATTGTATTGAAAATCTACAACAGTGTTGGGCTCTGATACCCACATTGCTCTAGATTTTGGATCATCTAATAAAGCATCCACTCGATACACTTTACCACCACATTCACTAGTCTTCTTCCAAAAAACCAACACAATAAAGACAAAATTGAGTTTGAATTCATACATGATTGGGAATGCTCTGCAATTCTTGAATCTCCAGTGGATGAACCGGTAAATCAAAAATGCAAATCAGGTTGCTTTCCAATCGTGGATCTAGACCTTGTTGTTGGCCTACCCCATTTTCTATTGTTGATTGCACCCAACCTCATTGTGGACTTCCTAGCCGAAGTCATATCCTTACAACATTTTGTGTGAATGAGCCTAAGGGGGTGAGTCTCTAGGTTAATTCTTAGATTTTTTAGGGGTGGATATAACAACATTATTTCTCCATCAATCTTGCACCCCACCTTGTACCAAAACGATTTAAATTCACAAAAACTCGTATCTCCCACTAGTATAAATGGAGGATCATGTGGAGAGACAAAGTCATTCACACTTTGAAGAATGCTCATACCCTCGTCAACCAGACACTTGTGGTCAGGCGAAGTATAAATTAAGGGTTTACCCTTGTTTCCCTCCTTCTTTGGATGATCATTGTACAAGATATCCTTTCTCTTGCACCATTGTTTGATATGCAATGTGGAGTGCAAATGAGAGTTCTTAAAATTGGCAAATAAGTTTTGAATATCTGACCGAAAGTGTTCACTGCCAGTACCTCTGATTTCCTTGTTGCACTCCCCACAATGAATATTGACCACTGGCACATCATATTGATCATAACTATTTAGGTTCCACACATTATCTACAAAGTCTATGGATTGTAGCTCCTTCGTCAACTTCAAGGCAATGCACTTATATTTTTCCATGATGTCATTTGCAATGAGTTTTGATTGCAAAAAAATCAATTCCTCTTCCACGACTTTAGGCATCGTAAACCCTAAATTAGCTTTCGTCTCTTGCAACAAAAACTGCAATGTCATGGTCACATTGTCTTGAAACTCCTCGACGTCAACATTGGGGAACTCAAATTCTAGAGGGGCAACGAAGTCATTGCTCTTGCTTTCTCCAACAAGCTAAAGCTAAATTTGCTTGTGAGGTCCTCCACCGTCTTCCTCCTCTAGAATCACACATACTCGCTTCCAAACAGGAATCATCGCCTCAAACTTGTTTTAAATGTGACATTGGTCATCGAAGTCCCAAAATTGAAACGGCCAATCTATACACTCACCTTTCTCCAAATGCAATTGCAACTTTGTATAAATGTCACTACTTTGACAAAGAAAAATGGGCTCAAAAGCTCTAGCATTGGGTTCTCATCTATAATCGTGTAGAACTTTATTTTGAAATTTAAAGTCATCTTATTGGCTCAATGCATATCTTGAATCCTACGATAGCCCCTGTGTGCTTTGAGACCACCAACAAAATACAACCTTAATCCTTAGGCAAACCCTATGAAGCCTTGATACATCGCCCCTCAAGAAATTGCACGTGATTGCAAGAAACACTTGTCCTATTTGTTGCATTTTCAATAGTCTCATGATTTTTTTAGTAGTACTTTAAAATTAGAAAACTAATTTTTTTTTAAATTTAAAAAATATGAATAATGTATATACCTTTAAGATGAAGGTACCCATGGAAGGAATTGCATAGAAAAATTCTCTAAGACAACTAGAAAAGTGCCAAATCTTAAGAAAATACGTACCTTGATGTTTTAATTAACAAAAAATAGTAAAAATTTAAAAAAAATACACAAAATAAAAACTGGACATTTGTAAGAACTCTATGGAGATGGCCATCCACCAAAAGAACCACCAAAATAATATTTTATATGTTTAGAAATGCAAGCAAAAAGAAGCTCACTTTGTAGACTTCCACACCACATAAAATTACTTATTTTTAAAATTCCTTCGGCCATTAGCTACAAGTCTACTAGAAAGCCATCTCCTCAAAATTTCAACTCAAAGTTTGTTTATTTGGGTTCTAAATAGTACTAAAACCTCCAAACTAGCAAGTGTGACATTGAATTGGGCTCTATTTTTGGATAGTATATTATTTTTTTAAATTACGAAAAAATTAGGCAAGGTCTATAATAGTCATGAGTACCTTACCTATAAATCTTAAGTCATTTGGAGTCAAAATACAAAAGTTATGGCCAAAAATCATATCAAGAAGCAATGTGTGACGCAAAATAGGACAAATGTTTCTTGCAATCAGCCTTGCCAACAAAACCAAGAACACAAGGAACCCAAAACCCTAGATTGAGAACCGCAAATTGAAACAAGAAGACAACCAAACCCCAAACCGTCCCCGAAACCCCAATAGCAATACGAAACCACCAATTAAGTGGACGTGGCCTAGTTTCATTTGATGATCACGGACACCCTAGTGATCCCAACTGGCAAAGCATGTCCAACGTTTAAAAATTAATCACCCTTACTAATACACCAACTCATAAGGCAGTCCTATTTAAGACTTTTGTCACTCAAAATTAATATAAAGGGGGTATCCTAAGTCTACTTTTTTCCTAATGTACTCCATTATTTCATATCCTATGATATTTAAAATACACCCAATGACATTTTGCATATGCTATAGTATAGTCAATCAATTTATAATTTTTAACCACAATGTTTTTGTGGCACCCTACATTTGTTTGTACCTATATTTATAATTCTAACACTTACTGCACCCCCTAAGACAAGGGCCCTTGTATTGCACCCTATCTCTTGTTTTGGTTACAATCTTCCCTCTATACTACACTAAATAGGGGTATGAAGGGGACTCATACTAATTAATCAACATTTCACACTAAATAAATATCTACCTTTATTGTACATCAGTAGTTATTGGAGTGTCCAACGGATGTACATCATGTTTCAAACATCTACAGTTTTCTAGAATCAATCCCTTTAATTTTTTGGTCCCCTTAATACCCCTATTTAGTGTAGTGATTTTTTAGAGTTTTGTAAATTGGACGGCAAGAAAAATTTTCTTATCAAAGAAACTTTGTTGAAAATTCTTTTACATTTCTAAATGTTAGGTGGCAAATAGTTTTTTAAAACTCAAAAATTGGCTCGAAGATGTCAATTACATGTATACCAATTGAATATGGTGATGAAGACCAAAATTTTCAAGCCTCAAGGTGGCCACAAATGTCAACTTTTCAAGGAGTAACTAGCTATATGATCAAGTTTAACCCCGAAAAGGCTAGGCACTCAAATTTCAAACAATAGATGGACACAAACTCATCACAAATCTATAAAAGTGTATTTTTTTAACTATCCATTTTTTTGAAGATTCTTGTGTTAGTTCTTTAAATTTTAAAATATTCTATAATTCAAAGGGTATCAATTGGTTTGGACTTAAAAATAACTTTTTCAATTCAAAGAATGACCCTTCAAAAATGACTTGAATAAAAAAGTAAAATACTCCATAAAAATCTTCAGAAATCACTATGATTAGAATTTATCTTTATGAACTTAAGTAGAGGGAAAAAATATTATAAAAATTATTAGAAGTATTCAATCTACAATTGGTTTTAGAAGGTATTTTTAATTTTTGGCTTCAAATATTATTGAAAAATATTGGTTTGTGTAATAGATGATCTAGCCATATGGATATGATCTATGAATCATATTTTACAACTATCATTTGAGATTCAACATTGGATTATTATTCTAAATTGAATTTTATATCTTAATAATTTTGGAAATTCGAACTACCTTTGGTCCTTGAGGGATTAAGCATAAACTTGTGACAATAAAAAAATAAAACTTCACTACCTCAAGCTACAAAATCATATAGAGAAAGTAGGTGATACAAATGAGTAATATAAATCCTAAATCCTATACAATATAAAAAAGATCAAGCATTCCTAGAAAATGATCTCTTTGCAATACTCTTTTCCATAGCGGTTATGCATTAGTATTGTTGTCACAAACATTTGTCCTTCACTAACATGGATAACTTTTAACTAACTTTGTTAGACTTTGTAGAAGTCAAACTTTCTTTTCATGATGGGTATATCCACCTAGTATCATAGGAGATTCCTATAATATTTGTGTGGCTACTTGAAACCTTGAAGTGATTCTTCTAAACTTAAATATGTGACTTCTTGAAGTCTTTTGGTAACCCCTATGATTTTTTAGGGCCTCCTAGAGACTTTGAATTTTCTTTGAAGAAAATTCAAGATATAGTGATAATATATATTGAAGGCAAGATGGGGGAAACTTCAATCTTTCCAACACAAGTTTTGGAACTCTCTATTGAAGTCTTGTTTGATATTCTTACTTACTACAAAGGAATTATAAAGCATTGTCATTTCTTTCAATTGTTGGCTTATTTAGTCTAGGTCAATCAAAGCAATTGATCTTGATCTACAAAATTCTCTACCAACACCTTGCTTACTTCATCCTAACTATATTCCACCTGCACACTTCCTTACTCCTTGCAAATACAATCCCTAGTCCATTTTATTTCTAACTATATCTTACTTTCACATCCCTTCTCCCATGTACATTCCCTACCAATCCCATGTTGTGTTTCACCTCTAGTTATATCTTACCTTCACACTTCTATAGTCCTTTTTGATACCCTATTTGGTTTGATCTTTAGTTATATCTTACCCCACATTCCAAAAATCCTTGTTAAAACCATACTTTACTATTGTTTGCTTTGTTTATATTTGAGAGTTGCAATATGAACAAGTTCAAGGAACTTTCCAATGAGTAGATTTTCATAGCAAAATTGTTGCTACGATATTGAAGAAGCACCTCAAAAGTGTGATGAGGAGTAGTTAAAATTTGCTACAAACTATTTCAAATACAAGCATAATTTTATAAAAATTGAGTACAAAACCATTGCAAAATTATATGAAATTCAACAATAAATAATAATGCATTCTTCACCTTTATAACATTTTATGACCTCCATCTTAGCTTCAAGAGATAGCTACAATGAGAGTCGATTCAATGACCTCTACATCACTAAATGCCCAAGTTGTCAAACACATCCGTTCAAAAAGACCTACTATTTCAAATGTGAAAATGGCACAAGTGTTGAAGCACGCCACAATTTGAGAGGTCGATCAGGAAATGATAGAGTGTCTAGAGTACCCCTTAGCTTCATGTCTAGTGAGAGAGAGCAATTAATCCTAAAGGTCCAAGGATTTTGAGCAAAACACAAATATACTATAAAATATGAGTTTTATAACTTTTGAAGTTTGCGTCAAAGAGATCAATGTTAAGCATGAAGATTAGAAAGTATCCATATGGGCAAAATTTCAAACCTATATATAGATTAACTTCAATTGAATTTTGAATAATTAACTTCAAAATATCATTAAAAATGCGATTTTTTTATTTAGCATCTAAAAAAATGATTAGTCAAAATTGATATTTTTATTGATTTGTGAAAAATCTAAAGCATAAAATATAACAATAAAAAATCAAGTCTTTTCTCAAATGGTAAACTTTACAATACCAGGTAATCAATAGACAATATTGACATGATAGTAGTCACTTATTTTTATTTTCCTTATAATTTATATTTTATCATAGCAATCTTAGTATTGAATGTAGAAATATAAAGACAATCCAATCTAGTTTGCATAGAAAAAATAAAATTTTGAAGAAAATTTATTTTTTGCCTATAAATGATGCCTAAAGTTGGACAACAACCATGAAATGGTTGTGTGGCCTTTAGGAATTAAACAAAGACAATAAACCTAAGCCCTATACATTGCTTGTCTAAAGAGAGAAAATAGGCCTTGCAAAAGATGCCTTGGTTTGAAGGAAAAGAATCCTTTTCCACTCAACATTCATCAATGATAGTTGTCATCCCTAAACTAGTATAAAAAATCAGAGCCCAAATCAACAAGAAAGTGTTGATTTTTTTGGTTGATTTGGACATGTTGATTCAAACACTATTCAACAAAAAGATGTTGATTTTTTTGTTGATTTAAAAAACTAAAAAAACACTAAAATTTCAAAAAAGAAGAAGTAAATACCAACCAATTAAAAGCCAATACGTGTCGGGTTGTCACATAAGTAGTGGCAAACACTTTAAGAATCCCTTGTTTTGTGTGATGTTTTAGAAGTCATGGTAGTATGTTTTTTTTAACAAAAAGGGCATCAACTATAATATCACCTAAAACCCATCACAATTGACATTGCTAAAAACGTCCAAAATCTAGAAAAACACACTGCAATGTCAACTTCTTTGATGAAAACGAATGCAAAAAACAAGTGTTCTAAGCTTTCTAAAATGCTCCATGTGTACCCCATATAGATTCCACCTTAGCACGTGCCACGCAAGCAATGATATGTAAAATTTTTTCATCCAACTTGGTGATGATGTGGCACATTTTCATGTTAATTGAGAATTTGAATATTATTTTAAAAAAATAAATTATTTAAAAATATAAAATATAAAATATTTAAAATAATCATTTAAATGAAAGTCCTAAAAAAATGAACAAGAAAAATTGTCAAATTCAACAAGAATTGACCATCTATCATTAAGAGAATTTTTGATGGCAAAATCAAGTAAATACTTCATACATATTTTATAAGAATAAAGGGTGGAGAGGTCCTTGTTATACTAAAATCCGTTGTCTATCCATGACAGGATATGAAATAATTCAAAGAGGGGAATTTGACAACACTACATTTAGATGTTGTTTTCAACATCTACATGTTATTTTCGACATTTGTATGTTATTTTTGACATCCACACATTGTTTCCGACATTTTCACGTTTTTTCAAACAATTTACTTTGAGCAAAAAATTTGCTTTACATGTCCCATAGGGGTTGTCATACTTCCTACTACCCTATTTATACAAAGAACTTCCCTTTTCATTCACAATGTACATCCATCCATTTCCTTTTTTTTCAAAACATGCCACATGGCTAGCCTTCCCTTATATTTTTCACATCCAGTCTACATTTCACCTTAGCCCATAGTAACTTATAAAAATTTACCCATAGTGAATTTAGAACCTCTAGTTGATGTGGCACTTCCATATTTGGGGGGACATTCTAATAAATATGACCATGTTTTACTTGATGTCCAAAAAACAATACATGTCCCCTATGTCATCTACTTGTTTTTAGTCTGACATCCCCATGTCTTTCCTAACATCCAATAGAAATCTACCTCCCATAAGCTTAGGATTTGTATGGCGCTATAAAAAAGGCGAGTTTCTTATAATAAAAATTTCCACCTAGGTAGTCCATCTCAAGGGTGGATGGAGCGCTTCCAAGGTTTGAACCTTGTACTTCTTGGTTGAGGTCTAAGGAGCCTATCCAATACACCATGTATTGATACATTTGATTTCAATGGGGGGAAAATGTATTTAGTTAGTTTTTCAATTGTTTTTTTTTGTTTATAAGCTCAATAGACTTTGGTGGCCATTTTGTCATAGTAGAATATTTTTTCAAAAAAATTTGAACAAAAAAAAGTTGGAAAATGAAGCTGAATTTCACCTCCAAAAATCCATTTTCTATTTTGAGTCTCTAATTAAAAGTTATGGACAAAATTCAAAGAGGATGCTTGAAATGTCAAAAAAAGTATTAATTCCAAACCCTCTTTAGACATTGTTCATAACTTTTGATTAAAGACTTAAAATCTCAAATAGATTTTTGAAGATGAAACTTAACTTTCTTTTTCAACTTTTTTTGAAAAAATTTATTTTGCTATGCCAAAAGGGCCATTGAAGTTTGTTGATTTTAATAAATACCAAATTGTGAATGATTAAGTTAAAAAGAAATTCTAGAAGTTATGGACAAAGTTAAATCGACATTTGGGTGGTTGGAATGTAAACCAAATGATGAAAGTTTATTTGAAATTCTTGTAAGTCAAAATAAACAATTTTTTAGGGGCTAAATAGTCTGAAAGATGAAATCTAACCATTTGGCAAGAGTCAAAACTATTTTTTGAAATCCAAGCATCATCAACTTACAAATGATGAGGTTTTTTATCTTAGAATTTTGGATGGGTATATTGCATAAATTTAATTACAAGCTAAATCCTATGGTTTAATTCATTGAAAGAATAAATATATATTAAGATTTTAGCCTACTTCTGAATTATAATAATTAGACGTAGTTTTGGGCAAGTTTATATTTATATATATATATATAAATTATAGGAGTTAAATATTCAAATTAGAATAATTCTATTTAATAGTTCAATTTCAATTTGGAACCACTAAAATTTTATTATTGAAAAATTAAAACTTGAATATAATCAAATTATTTGCATCAAATTTGAATTAGATTTTGGATATAATGAGAATTCTAATTAAATTCAAAATTTAATTTCATTCAAAAAATATTCTACAAAAGTTTGAATAGAATTTGAATTTTGTATTTCTATCTTCCAAAATATTAAATTAAAAAAAAAAGATTTAAAAAGATTCCACAGTTTTTTGTTGATTTGGTCATTTTACTATTCAAATTAACAAAAATAATGTGACCTTTTTGTTAAGATGTGAAAAATCAACAAAAAAATTGTGAAAATGGACATTACTTAATTTAACAATAATCTCTTGTTTTTTTTTTTGTTATTTTGGACTTTATTTTCTAGTAGTGCCAAGTTGTAAAGGAACGTTGATCTAGATCTCTAAGGAAAGTGAAACCTAGGAAGTTAGATGTTTGACAAATAAAGTGGACAAGTTAGAAGACTTCTTGTTGAGAAAAGGGTTCTCTATTGAAGTGGTTGCGTCGTTCCTTTGCATCTCTACTCTTCTTCATCAAGCTCTTGAGTAAGTTCAAGAGCCCTCCTACCTAATTCTTGTTGATGTCATTCCACTTCGAAATCCCTCAAGACAATGTCAATATCATCTTGTAAGTGGGCTTGGACTCTTGCAATGGTGGTTAATTGAATTTGCATCTTTGATGTAATCCCTTAACTAATACCATGCTCCAAACATTCTACATTGTCTAGCATAGTCTAGTCACTTCTCATGCAATGATTGTCTTGTTGTGTATGGTAATGAAGAACCTCCTAATTTGGTCTTGTTGAGTTTGTGTTTCGATTCACAATATGTTGTGTGTTGTGTGAATGAAGGGAGTATTATCTTCTATGTGTTCCCTAATCTCTTTTATTTTGGTTTGGTTACATTATTTCAAAATTTTTTTTATAGAAAATGCCTATTGCTTTATTCAATTTTTCTATTTGTCATGTACTTCTAGACTTACTATCTAGTATTGTAGAATGAAGGAGGTAGATTATTAACAAAATTTGTTTGTACATATCTAGTTTCAAGATTGTATAGTGATAGTGAAAAGGGCATTTGCACTAGTAAAAAATAGGCTATCAATGATTGTTGTATACAACTACGTAACCGATTATATAGGACACTTATGATGACAAGATCATTGACTCAAAATTTTGGCTTAGAGTAATAAAGAATGTATAATTACGAATAAAATAGTCATTTCTTTGCCTAAATTAGCATACTTTAGGGTTATCTATGCTGATGTGAAAATTCAAATTCACATCGGTATGTCCGTCAGCATCTGTCTTGACGAGTCAAGATCGTGTCTAAAAGTTGATGGCCAAATTTTTTTTCCTGACAGATGTTGGCGTGGATCTTGATGTTTCATCCGTCCGACGTCCGTCCAGATGTGACGTGACGCTATCAATCCTAGCATTCTTTTTCATCCAATGCCAATGTGGAACTTTGCTAAAGTGTGATTATATGGGGCAACTCTGATGGTGGTGAGCCATATGGTTGATGATTTGTCATGTTGAGTTGGAGGTTTCCTGGTGGCTCATTTGTGAGTGACTTTGTTTCCCGTCGAAGGAATTTGAAGTTGACACAGAAAAGGTTTGGTTCCTTATTTGACATGTTGTGGTCATTATTTAGGTGGCAACAATCATTTTCCAATGATTTGTGAGGTCAGTACAATGATTATCAAAGTCATGAATGTGTTTAGGAGGTCATTGTGTTAAATGGATCTACATGATCTTATGACTAAAGTGGTGTTTCATGCAATCAATTCATAGTTGGATAAGAGTATTGGTGTAAGACATATAGAACATAAGTATGAATTTAGGCCATTGCAACAATTGAAACTCCTCTTTTCGACTAATAACTACAATATGACTAGCAAAGTTTGGACTAAGAACATGAGGTTCCAAGCCTTTTTTTGACCATAGAACTTCTCTTTCATCCAAACCAATGCTTGACTATTAGAAAACTACACTTTTTTGTTTGATGAAATTGAGGTAGATAATATATATATATAAAGATATAAGCAAAAGTATGCAAAAAATTCAAGAAAGGTTTCAAGAAATATTTAGAGCTAAGGGATTATGGGTTATCTAATTGAATGTACATCTAGTGAAGATGACACTTCAAGGCCAAAAGCAAATTTGGGAGTAGTGTTTTTTTATGAGCAAATTTTCACTAAAAAACAATGCAATTTTTTTGGGGAGGGTGGATATTAGGTGAGATATTCTTCCTTTTCCAAACAATGACATCACAAAAGACTACCATATCTTGGATCAATATCATTCTACTTTGAATGAATGTATATTCTTTGGGATGAATAAATAAGTTTTCATCCATATAGTATAGGTTTCATCCATTTCCATGGATGTAACTAGCTTCATCACTCCATTGTTGATTGCTTTCTGCACCGCCTAAAATAAGGAATATTTGCACTTGGTGTTAGGGGTGATGTTTGCAATGTGGATCCAGTCCAAAAGTAGGTCTAAATTCGTTCCTTAAACCCTCAATAACAACACTCTTTAACACCAAGTGCGAACAAGGTGTTCAGGACATGACTTTTTTTTGGACTAGTGTCTCTTGTGTTGGCTTCACTACATAGGCTAGATTTTGGAGGGACAGATTCACAGTGGTCACATTCTGACAGATCTGGCAAAATTTTGCCAAAAAGAAAAGCCCTGTTGAATGCCACTTGAAGCCCAGTTTGATAATTTCTCTTCCGTCCAGCTGCCCATTCCAACAGGCAAGCTTCAAATGGGACCCAACAGGTGGACTCCACAGGTCGGGGTGGTGCACTCCATGAAAACATACTAGTATCTTACGCTCCACCTCATCCCTCTCTGACAGCATTGCCCAACTGGGCACAGCTGGTGGCAACGTTTCAACGCGGCATCTAACCAAACTTCAAACAAACCGTTAATGCTAAAATCTACCAAATCTCCTTTAATACGAACATCCTCCTCTACACGTGGTCTCTACACGTGGATGGACATTTTAAGTCACCACATCCAAAAATCTATCAAAGTCTCCCCAAATAGGAACAATTGGGTCCGTATCTGCAGTCGGCCAAACTCACGGACGTAATTAATTCTGAAGTCTACGAAATCTTCCTAAATATGAACATCCTCCTTCTGAATAGATTACTGGTAACGACAGATCGAAACTCACGTTTATGTCTAAAATCTACCAATTATCTTCTACTATGAACAACCTGCTCTTACTCGTGGTATCTACCAAAAAAGTGAATTCAGAGTCAGCGTTCGCTAAAATCTACTAATTCTCCTAATTATGAGCATCTCCGTCCTTCGATTAGGCTGACAAAGCACGGTCACAGGAACCCCACTCTACAACCGTGCATGGAGCAAGAAGGGACCGGGCGTGGCCCTCTGGGCCGGTAGAGTCGACCCCACTCTTCGCGCTGCTCCGAGCCGTCCCCACCCCCAGTTTCCTCACCATCGCTGTTCCTCCCTTTTGCAAGTCTCCACTGCTTCCGCCCAAGTCTACGCCTCAGTTTGTGCAGCTGCGACTAACTTACTGCCGCCGGATGATGTCTCCTCTCCCTCGCCAGGTTCGTCTACTTCCGCTTCCACATTCTCGCCAATCTTGGGAAAGATGTGTTGTGCAAATCTTCACACAAGTTTATGCTAATCAAACTGTTGTAGTAAACAACGGTACCTCAACTTGGATGTTAGCTTCAATATGCGCTATTCCGTTTAGATGGCCGGGGAGTGTAATGTGGTGTGAAGGTTACATGGTTATGTGTTTTTTAAGTATGTGAGTGGCGGTCTTCTGGACTGTACGAGATGTGGTGTAGTTCTGGGGGAGAAAGAGCATGTAGAGGTTTCGTTATTGGGACTTGGAGCTGATCACTGTGTCTGAGTTTGAGTTTGAGTTGAAGAGTGTTGTCGATGGCCGTGTGTGGATTGCTTGTAGAGTGCACTTGTGGGTAATGGTGCGAGATGTTTTGGGTGACTTAAGGCGAGGGTCAAGGGTTAAGGAATGTGGGTATGCGAGTTGGACGGTGCTTAGAGTTGGATGCCAGTTACGAAGATCAGCGGCTTAGGAAAGAGCCTGCATTGTGAGGCGTGCTTGGCGTTTTGAACGGCAAACCCTGGTTATGTTTTTGAGCGGGTGGAAGGGGTAGGGGTTGGGTGGAAGTATCTAGTTGAGTTTTAGGTTGTAGAGATTTGGCAGATGCTTTGTTTAGGGTGAGCTTCTTTGCATCGGTGACATTGTTGGGTCTTAACGCAGTTATTACTGAAGATGACCCGCTCTGCTATCGCACATTCCCTACTTGTCCTCAGAACATATCTTGTTGTGTAAACATTTGATTAGAAAACTGAGGGCATGTCTAGCTGTGAACACATTTGAGAGTGTGTTTAGAAGCCCAGAGTTTTGTAAATACTCGAGCTTGTCTGGGTTGCTCTGTTGTAACTGAAAACTCTGTTAATGTCGATATTTTCATTTAGTTGTCTTTGAGCGTTGTACTGTCTTAGGGGACACATTTGCGAGTGGGCGTCTTGGAATCTGGGATTCCAAATAGTTGAAGTGATATTCTGCATCATGTTCTGTACTAGGTTCTTGAAAAAAATTATAATCGTACTTGAGATGTTGAGTTCAATTCTGAGGATGTGTTTGGCTGCAGATCCAGGTCTAGAAGCGAGATTTGGATGATGCGGTAGAGCGTTGCTCGAAGAGCATATTCTTTCTCTGGAGAAGACCAAGAAAAGTTCCTTCTAGCGACGGAAGGCATGGTTTAGGGTTGACTAGGGGAGTCCTGCGTGAAGGACGAAATGGGGAACCACAGATGTGTACAGTTACTCGTAGGGATTATCTTGTGTGGGGCGGTATTAGCCTTGGCACAATCACCTCCACCGCCTGCAGCTTTTGCTCCCGCTGACCAGATTCGGATTGCGTGTGGCTCCGCCACAAATGTCACTGTGGATACACGAGTATTTGCAGCTGACAGCGTTCACAACACCTTAGCATCTGGAGGAGTCCCGGGCACCACACCACAGAACAATGCAGCGGTGTCTTATCCTTCCCTTCTGAGCACTGCCAGGTTTTTCACCACCGAGTCTACGTACACATTTAAAGTGAGTCCGGGACGCCACTGGATTCGTCTTTACTTCTACCCTTTTGCCTCGTCGTCATTTCAACCAAACAATTCCTATTTCAGTTTGGTAGCCAATGAGTTTGTGCTCCTGGACAACTTCAGCGCTGTGGCGTACACCGCGAACACTCGACCTATTAGACCTGATTTCGTGCGGGAGTACAATCTCAATGTGACGGCGTCCAGCCTGGTCCTGACTTTCACTCCCCAGCCACAATCTTATGCATTCATCAATGCTATCGAGATTGTCTCGCTGCCGTATGACCTGGTTAAAGATGATGGATTGAATTTGGGAACTCCCAGTCCTTTTGTTTTTGGCTTGGACACCTCAGCCTTGCAGACTATGTATCGTCTCAACGTTGGAGGAACCACTATATCACCGTCCCTTGATTCCACCAACATTGGCCGGACTTGGATGCCGGATGCTGATTACATATTCTCTGCTGCGACTGGTGTCACTGGTCAAACGGAGATTGCTTCCATAACGTACCCTACAACAGTTCCAGAGTAAGTCATTTGCGTTTCTATTCTGCCTTGCATTGATTATTTAATTGCAATTTTTAGTAGGTTATATATGGATCTTCATATTTCCAATTTTATTTATTTATTGACCGACAACCATGCAATGCCCTTCACTGATAAGATTTGCCCCACCTGACTTATGGTAAACCTGCCTATGACAGGCAGAATGAGTGGTCTGTACTGTTGCCATTAGCAAAATGATTCAGATTTTTTTTTCCATACATAGACACATGTGAGAATTGAAGGAAGCAATTGAAATTTTATTTTTTGGACAAAGTAAGAATTTTTTATGAATTTTTTATGAATTTTTGAAGTGTACAACCCAATTAGCCCAACAGAGTCTGTAGACTACCCCAAATCAGCAAAAGGGATTCCCATAATGGTCATCTTACCACCTAAAGCAGTCACAACATTTTCTAAAATGGCTACAACATTTCCTAACATAGCCATGACATGAAGGAATAAAAAAATAACTTCTTATGACCAATTTACACTTGAATGGTGTAAGTGCCCTATGACAGTCACTAATAACTCCATGATCATCTTCCAAGAAAAGATTATGGCCACAAATCAGCCTAATGTAATCCTAATCTCATTTATCACAAAAAATCTGCCATGGGTTGATGTAAGACTCTAATGGGTGGTTTCCTAGATGACTGCATTAGGCAGTTTGCCTGTCATGGGCTGGTTTACCTTATGTCCTTCTCAATTTGGTCAATTGCATTGAACGTTTCCAAATAATGAAAGACTTTGAATTTTAGGTTTTATCATTTGTTGAATATAAAATTTCCTGTTTTTGAAGGGAAGTTAGAACTGATGAATGAATGTTTGTTTTGCTTTTCTGCAGGTATATTGCGCCTCCTTCTGTTTATGCCACTGCGCGTACACTGGGATCCTCAAGCACGGTGAATGCCAATTTCAACGTGTCGTGGATCCTTCCAGTAGACACGAACTATTCGTACTTCGTGCGGCTTCATTTCTGCGAAATCTTTTTCACAGCTATCAGTGAGCGCGTGTTCAATGTCTACATCAACAATCAGTCTGCGCTGTCGAACTATGACATCCTCGCGGTCACACAGCCCAACACCCCCCTCTATGCAGACTTCATTGTTCCCATGTTCAGGGGTGGCAACCAAATGTGGGTTCAGATTGGGACGAGCAATTTTGCGACTAACGGAAAGGATGCTATATTGAATGGTTTGGAGGTTTTCAAGATCAACGCCACAGCTGGTAGCTTGGCCGGACCCAACCCTTCTGTGACAGCCGGAGCTCCTAGTCCTCCTTCAGGGGCAGCAACCTCAAAGTCGAAGATGAGCATGGGGACTATCATAGGGGCAGCAGTTGGAGGCGTTGCTGCTTTTCTTCTTCTTTCCGGGTTGATTTTCTACTGTTGTTACCGCAGGGCTAAGTCGAGAGGTTCCAAGGCAGCATCCACTTGGCTTCCATTGCCGCTCCATGGCGGCAGCACTGACCATAGTAAGGTCTCCACTACTTCATTGGGTGGCAAGAGTGGGAAGAGCGGCGCTGGCAGCTATGTCTCGTCAGCTCCTTCAAACCTTGGCAGGTACTTTACGTTTGCTGAGCTTCAGGAGGCAACCAACAACTTTGATGAGAATCTGGTACTTGGAGTTGGCGGATTCGGCAAGGTGTACAAAGGGGAGATTGACGACGGGTCGAAAGTGGCAGTGAAGCGGGGGAACCCGAGGTCAGAACAGGGTTTGAATGAGTTCCAAACTGAGATTGAGCTTCTGTCGAAGCTGCGACATCGTCACCTGGTCTCCTTGATTGGGTACTGCGAGGAGCATGGGGAGATGATTCTGGTTTATGATTACATGGCAAATGGACCTCTTCGTGGTCATCTTTATGGAACTGACGAAGCCTGTCTTTCATGGAAGCAGAGGCTTGAGATTTGCATTGGCGCTGCCCGAGGTTTACATTACCTTCACACAGGAGCAGCGCAAGGGATCATTCACAGAGATGTGAAAACAACCAATATTCTCCTCGATGAAAATTTTGTGGCGAAAGTGGCAGATTTTGGACTGTCAAAGATTGGACCTGCATTGGAGCAGACGCACGTCAGCACAGCCGTGAAGGGCAGCTTTGGCTACTTGGATCCTGAGTATTTCCGCAGGCAGCAGCTGACGGAGAAGTCTGATGTATACTCGTTTGGCGTGGTGCTCATGGAAGTGCTGTGTGCCCGGCCGGCAATTAACCCGGCACTTCCTCGCGAGCAAGTCAACATGGCAGAATGGGCAATCAAGTACCAGAAAGCGGACATGCTGGATCAGATTGTGGACGAGCGGCTGCGCGGTACCATCAGCCCCGACTCGCTGAAGAAGTTTGGAGACACTGTCGAGAAGTGCTTGGAAGAGCAAGGGATTGACAGACCTGCTATGGGCGACGTGCTCTGGAACTTGGAGTACGCTTTGCAGTTGCAGGAAACGTCCGAGTTTGGATCCCTTGCCAGCCCCGAGCAAGGGAACTTCGACACCGACAGCTCCAGTCAAATGATGTCCAAGGAACTGCCGGTGGTGCCGAACCTGCTTGACAATTCTTTGACTGTTTCGACGGAACGGAAGATACTGGAGGAGACTTCTTCCGAGGATCAGTCTGCTAGTGAGATTTTTTCGCAGTTGGTGAACCCGCAGGGAAGGTGATGGTGATGCAAAGCATCTTCATTTGACTCTGGGTACTGGCATTGTGTGTGTTGGTGTATATTATGAAGTTGGTTGTGGAAGTTTGCCATGTTTCCACTCATTTTAAATTAGGTGCAGTATAGCAATCATATCTACCTATTTGTTCAAACGATTTGGCACTGGAACTGTTCTATGCTTTTGCACTCATTTAAGTTAACATTGAGTTTCTAGTACAATGATACTACCTCTATTTTAGTCAAGTTTGCATTCACCTTGTTCTGTTGTTGTGAGTCATCAGCACATGGGCTCGTCCAGGGTAGGATCTTTTGGCTGACATGGGTTTGGTGAAGTGCTTTCATTTACAGTTTGAATGTGTCACCGATGTACTGTAGTCAATGACAATGTGGCTCGTGTGCAGAACATTAACTTATATGCTGTAGTTGTTGAGGTTTTATGTATCAATCTGTGTACTATCTCTCTGACAGTACTGTGATTTTGGAGACTTTGCTGTTATTGCATAGTGAAATACACTGTAGCTTCCATGGGAAACATCCAAATGTTGTCAGAGACCACGTCCGACTAAGGATCGAACAGCGTGTTGCTGTGCAATCTCAGCCGCATATGGTGACGCTTAAGGCATACGACCCATTTGCAACCACTTAAGCAATTACGCATATATGGAGTGCGGGATTCTAGAGTGGGGAAATTTTCCTCTGTACAGAAATAGAGTAGGGAAGGATTCCATATTTTTTCATAATTTTATTACTCAAAACATAATTACTAAGAATTTTTTAGCTTAAGATTATGTTTGACCCATATTGGTCATATAGATTTTTGTATTTCCAACCAAAGGCTAGTTGCAAAATCGTCCAAGGACTTATTGCATTATTGACAGTATTGTAGTCAATCATAATGTGCCACAACTATATTGGGAAGTGTGCCACTATTAATCACCACTCCTAACTACTTGTTTTGAAAGAAATATAGTCTATATAGTAGAAATGGGGGTTGATTGGAAAGGGGTCGCTTCCCTTAACTGAAACTATTGTTGACCCCTATTACCAACAGCTATCCATCTATTTATACACTTACCAAACAACCCTTTTTTTTAACTTTCTCAGAAAGTGCTAGGATGGTGATTATTTAAAATTTGGTGAAGCATTGTATTTTGGGAGACATTAATCTCCTCCCCGAGCAAAAGGGGGGCCTAGCAGTGGAGCCAAGCCTACTTGCATGGCTGGCTTCCTTGTTGGCCCCTTCTCGGGTCCATTGTTGCTTCTCATCACTCCCGGCCTCCTAGCCTCCCCACCCTCAGCCTCTCAGTTAACCCCTCATCACCCAAGGGGACGAAAAGTGTCCTCACATTGTTGGGTAGTCACATTCAAAGTGCTATTACTTTTGCATCCAATGTCTGAATTCAATCAAACTTGTTGGAAAAGTTGTGAATATTAGTTGAGTTTCACTGGTAAAATTTTCAAATCAATCCAAGATTTACTGAAATTTTGAGGGTCCTTCAAAGTTCATAGGTTCAATTTGAGTTCACCACATTACATTATGATGGCTACAACTTTGGGGGTTTGTAATTTTTTCACAAAATATTTTTTTTCAAAAAATAAATTTTTGGGTTTTGTTCCTCTGAAGGTCTAGTTATTGTAGTAAAATTTTCATGTCAATACAAGTTGTTTTGAATGTTTAGGAGCAATTCAAAGTTCAAAATGCAAACATCAATGCATTACAGTGAACGTCCCAAACATTCAAAACAACTTGTATTGACATGAAAATTTTACCACAATAACTAGACCTTAAGAGGAACAAAACCCAAAAATTTATTTTTTGAAAACAAACATTTTGTGAAAAAGTTACAAACCCCCAAAGTTGTAGCCATCATAATGTAATGTGGTGAACTCAAATTGAACCTATGAACTTTGAAGGACCCTCAAAATTTCAGTAAATCTTGGATTGATTTGAAAATTTTACTAGTGAAAGTCAACTAATATTCACAACTTTTCCAACAAGTTTGATTGAATTCAGACATTGGATGCAAAAGTAATAGCACTTTGAATGTGACTACCCGACAATGTGAGGACACTTTTTGTTCCCTGTGGGTGATGAAGGGTTAATTGAGAGGCCGAGGGTGGGGAGGCTAGGAGGCCGGGAGTGATGAGAAGCAACAATGGACCCAAGAAGGGGCCAACAAGGAAACCAGCCATGCAAGTAGGCTTGGCCCCACTCACAGGCCCCCTTTTGCTCGGGGGGGGAATTAATGTCTCCCTTGTATTACTACATATATATATATACATCTTTTAGACCAAAAAACACTTTTTAAACATATTCTTGCACTTTTTCATCCAAATTTTACTAAAAATGGAATTTTTTTTGTCAAAGCAAGATTATTTTCATTTGGCTAAAAATAGACATTTATTTTGAAATGGTTCAATCTAGCTCCATAGTGCTAAAAGATAAAAGGTTGTCACTATATGTCATAAAGCAAGACTTGGATAAATATTAACCATTTAGATCCTAGAGGAGCCAGAAGTAGTCATTCTAAAGTGAAATTTGTCCAGATCTTGAATTTCAAGCAAATTTTTTTTTTATCCAATTTTGTAAATGCATCTCTAAATGCCACAATATACACTTGGAATATAACTCTATAACCACTAATAACTGAGTCTCTACTTTGCTCATGTTCACTCCATGCACCATGCATTGAAAATGAGTGGACAAAATCCTAATGAACAAACATAAATGTTGTAGTATCTTTAGTGTACTACAATCCCCAAAAAATTTGAAGCAAAAAGCAATTTCTTTTTGGAAGTAAATGAATTCCAATGCTAACCACTCCATAGACTCAATTGTTGAGGTGGATTTCATAATCACTCTAAAAATCACCTATGTTTTTTTTTGGAGTCACAATGACTTGAATATTTTATTGCATATTGTTGTTCATCACTTTAGACCTAGCTCTACTATTATTACAAAATTTTGGCATATGTATGCTCCGAAAAAATTATACATAGAGAAAATGAAGGTAATAATAATTTGAATGGAATTTGAAGATTCTTAACCCCTACAGGACTGGCCTTGTGTTTTGGGCAACATAACTTTTCTGGGCAGGTACATGTGAATGGACATTTGACTTATTTAGGCTGATTTCTTTTACAAGGTGTGGATGAGGAATATCTTCGATGCATGCTAAATTTCATTCCATTTGAGTATACAAGTGAAAAGTTATGATGCAAAATGCTGTTTGTTTCTCAACTCGGGCAGCTCCAGCAGATATGAAAAAATCACTTTTTTCAAAAATAAAAATTTGAAATTGGTTTTCTAGATTTATATATATAGGGAAAGCTTTGAATTAGTCTATTTTGATCAGTGAGATGAAAGTTATGAGGAATTTTAGTTTGTGGGCAATTATAGAATCTCTATTCTAAAATAAACCTTGAAGTCCTTTAGTTAACTCAATTTTAAATATTTTTTGAAAAAAAATAAAATCATCAAATGTAAATTGTTTATTACAACATTACAACCATTGGGATTGGCATTTTTCAATTCCATAATTCAATTTTTAACAATTTAGTATTTTGAATTATTTTCTATGTCTTTCTATTTACTATTTTTTCCTATATGTTGTACAATTCCAAATGATTTGAAATTCTTCAAGAACATAGCCAACTTTCCTTGAAGAATGAATCCAAAGATGCACCACCATTTTGGACATTTTTTCATACAAATGTGACCTTCTGAAGTGCTGCTGCCTGGTTTTTTGGAGGGCAAAAAAACTGATTTTTGTTATTTCAAATGTTAATATCTTGCAATCCACATGGTGGAAATTTCTGAAATTTTTTCCACATCTTTTCAAAACAACTTACTACAAGATCCTATGGTTACATGTGTTCAAGAATGTTTTTTTCTTAAATTTGGTACTTGTGCTAAAAATGGCAGTTTTGGAACGTTTTTGGTGAAAACATAGTCAAATACATTTAGGGGTTAATGAATGGAAGACTTGATATTTCATTTACTATCATAAATGATGTATAGGTTGCATTTTGAATCCTTGTTGCATCTACTTTGAATAGATTTGAAGATATTTGTCCAAGTATGCAATTAATACAAATCATTTTAATTTTAATTTAGCAACAAAAACAATTATTTTCACTACAATCTTCTTAGATTGGAGAAATGAGTTTGTAAGGGTTTTATATAGTACATTTTTTTTTCGATTGTAGGTGATTTAATATAATATGAAAACAACAAAGTGAGAGCATATTTTTGAGTCATTTTCAAAGATTATTTTTAATCAAAATTTGTAAATTTTTTGATTCATTACATAGACATTAATATTTAGTATGTTATAGAATAACAAAAATATATATGACAAAATATAGACAAACACATTTGATAAAAACAAAATTAAGACATCTTGTCAAAATTTGGGTATCACATCATTTTTGTCACATCATATTATATCACCTACAATTGAAACAAATGTACTATATAAAACCCATACAAACTCATATCTCATATTATATAAGATTGCAATGAAAATGGTTGTTTTGGTTGCTAAATACAAATTAACCTCTAAAGTCCCAAAGTCCCTAGTACGTAGGACTCTTAAGATTTTGGGTAAGTTAGTGTAACCTCAAGTTTTGACATGATTTTCTGAATTTTTTTTCAAATATGGGGAAATGTACTAGGTTTTTGGGGTGGAAAAAGAAATATGATTCTATTCCATGGTTCTAAAGTTATAGGCTTTTTTCTATCAAAAGCAATTTGAGGGGCAATTTGGGGAAGGGAAAAATTTATTGACTTTCGTAGGGGGTAAGGAAGGCTCTAGCAAGGCTGAGAAAGAATTGCAACCCTAGTAGACGATCTACTAAAGATTCCGGCCAGGTAGTCTGCTCTTAAAGCGACCATTTAAGAGCTGATTGCCTTTTCAGGGAAGCGAAATTCCTAGTAACAATTTTTAGTCAATTTTAGTTGGAAGAAAAATGGAATTGGCATCTAACCCAAGTTGTTTCATAATTTTTGGACCTTTGTGGAATTAGTTATGAATTCTAGAAGTTGAAATGCAACTCTCATTGGAAGCGACCACCTCTTGAAATGTGCACTTATGGTACATTGAAGAAAGCAAAATGTACCTTTGTATCATGATTGCTTTTAGAGCATGGTTGCTTGAAGAGCAGACTACCTTATTGGACGACAATATTCTAACATTTACCTCAAGGAGGGACTCTCAATTTCATCTCTCGCATTCTTCTACATTGAATAGGGGTATTAAGGGGACCCGTACTAATTAATTGACATTCCACACAATAGAAATATCTACCATTATAGTACATCAATAGTTATTGAAGTCTTCAGGGGATGAACATCGTGTTTCAAACATCTACAGTTTTCTATAATCAGTCCCTTTAATTTTTTGGTCCCCTTAATCCCTAATTGCCTACACGACCATATGTGGTTGATCTGAAATTTCAGGCCCACTTCTGTGTGGGTAGTTAAATTCCTGTGACTGGTCTAAAATTTTTTTCGGGCAGTTTTGAGGGTTAACTATGAAAAAATCTCATTTTTTATTGATAAAAGTAAATATTTAATTATTGAGAGGTCTTCAAAGGCATATGTGTACTAAAAGTGGAGTATAAAGCTTGCTAATTTTTCTTCATTTCCCAACTTTATGCAAAGCTTGGCAATTTCATTTGATTTGAGATCTAAGAAATTGTACTTATCCATTTGCTTTGAGAGTGGTCCCAATGAAAAGTTTAAAGTATTTTCATGATTTTCACCATTGAAAATTTCAACATGCAAGTGTTTATTTGAAGCTATTTGCAATTTCTTCTTAAAAACAAAAATTGCATTTCAACAATTGCAAGGTGGATTGTGTAATGAGTTTGATGTTTTTTCATGTGAAATTAAGTTTTTTGGAAGTGCATTTTAGTGTGCTAACACTCATTGAAGTTGTTCATGTTACCTCCAGTCCCAAAAAACATTTATATGCAAATTTTTGAAACATTGTGGACAAAGACAATATACTAAAAATAGAAAATGTACATTTCCCTTGGTATAATATCACAACTCCTGGGAAATTTCACATTCAAGATTGGTACTTTTTGAGGTTGTGTAATTTTGCAAGAGCTTTGTGAAAATATATTTTTTATTTTAATCAATGCCTAGGAACAAAAGTTATGGCATAATAAGAAAAAATGGAGTTCGGCGGGCAACACAAAAAAAAATCACAGGAAGTAAAAATAATTTTTTTTCAAATTTTTTTTCAAAGATTATATTTCTGTCGACATGTGAAGCTTTGTTTCATTCAATTTGGACTGATAATGAGAAAGTTATGGACAATCTTAGTTTTTTGGGCAATCTAAGCATCTTCTTGAAAAAATAACTTGTGGAATTCATTTTTGAATGCAATTTTTAGAATTTTTCTAAAAAATAAGCTAGGCAAGGTTAGATTCTCTTGCTAGAACAATCTCACCGTTGGGATTATTGTGATTCAATTCCATCTAAAAAATATTAACAATTTAGTTTTTTCTTCAATCTTGAACCCACCTCTTCTTAACAATTTTTTAATGAGTGAAAATTTAGTGCTTTTTTTCAAATTTTTTTGGTAGATTCTCAACTCAACTACTTAACATAAATAAGTAGAAAATCAAAATCCATAGTGCAAAAAATTTGAACTAAAAATACTCAAAGCCAAAAAACCTAGTCAAGCAAGGTGCAAAAAAACTTGTTTTCTTCACTTTAAATGCATATATCTTGCAATTTTCATGGTCAAAGTTTCTCAAATTTCTTCCATGTATTCATATACTAGTGAAGTATAAGATCTTGTGGTTGGATATGCAAAAGAGAACAAATTTTTAATGTTCTTTTCTCTTTGCAATAGAAATGACAGTTTTGAGTGTTTTTTGATAAGAAAATCATCTTGGTCCTTCAGGGGTTAATACCCTATTCAGTGTAGAATTCAGTGACGCCATTCAAGATTCCATTTGGCACGGCAAACACAGGTCAAGATAGGGGGAATCAACTGTATACCCCCTCTGAATACCCGTCAACTCTTGCTTCTTCGTCGCGCAACCCCGAGATTGAAGAAGACATGTCGCCTGAAGCTCTGGTTCTTGAAGCTCCTGAAGCTCCTGCTACTCAAGAAGCATCTTCTTCAAACTCTAGTTCAGTAGCAGCACCCGCTTTCTCCTACTACTCTCCACGCATATTATTCAGAGCATGATTGAGGAACAGAAGAGCAGCTTTGGCAGCTTCAGCAACGTTGAGTTTGGGACGGAGTCCTCAAAAGTTCCTTGGAGCGAACTGGAGTCCATGTCCCACACAAAAAAGGTTAGAAAGATGAACCGCAAATGCTTTTCGGAGCTGAAGCTTCAACAAGATATAACTCACGCCATCGAAATTCAAAGACGCTGAGGCCTTCCGAATTCGAGGGTTTCAAACCCTTCTTCAGGAAGATGGATCATGATATGGTGGGGAAGAAAATTGGTGAAGGAGCTCAGGCGGAGGTCTATGAATCCGAGGGAGGGTATGTGGTGAAAGTATTCCATGAGGATTTTCACCTCAATGTTCTTCAGAAGCAGTGGCCTCAGGGTATGTTGAATGCTTTCGATCAGAATATCCGCTCTGTAAACTTGTCTTCGTTGCGAGCTGCGTTTCTGTTGAAAGACGAGATATTCTTGGACAGGTTTGCGTTTATGATGGATAGGCATTGGGGAGATCTCCGAGCCTGCATCGATTCTCTAATGGTTGAAAATGGCAACCAAGGCCCTCCCTTTACTGCCAATCATGGAATCCTTAGATTTACATAGGGATATTGCGTACTGTATGTCGTCTCTGCATCACGAAAGACCACCCATCCTGCATAGAGACCTCAAAGCTTCGAATGTGCTTTTGAAAGATCCATACTGCAAGCTTTGGGAAGGGGTCAAACAATATGAGGTCACAGTGGCCGATTATGAATGCTCAGTAGGAGTGGTGGGTACTGGTTTTTGGAGAGCGCCTGAGATTCTCCACCAACTCAAAAATGGAAGTGGGAGTGGGACCAGTGGATCCAAGTTGGAATTCCGTGAGAAAAGTGATGTTTACAGCTTTGGCATGCTGTGCTATGAGCTTGTGACAGGAGGCATTCCATTTGAGGGTCACTCTCTTGTAGACTACGATCTTGTTTTGAATGGAAACAGGCCAGAATTGCCTCATGATCTTCATCCCCTGATTAGAGATCTTATCACCTGTTGTTGGGATCCCAATCCTTCAATGAGGCCTACTTTTGATGAAATTTTGACGAAGCAAAGTTTTGCTTTTGCCGAAATATTGAAGGAAAATTCAGCTCGATGATCGAGTATAGAGAGGTTATGAGCGCCTCAACAGCCTCTGTACTGTACTGTTCCTCTTATGAAGAGATTGTACGATTTGGCTTCCGGATACTGGGCCCAATTTCATCTTTCTAAGATCTGTTAATATCAGTGTTATATATTCTATCCAGGTCAAGTGTTAGCTTGGCCACGCTCATTCTGACGCCACCAGAATCGTTATGTGCTGTATGAGTCCTAAAGTCCGAAGCCACTAATTTTATTGTTTTTCTGTTCTCTTAAGCTGAATAAGGATGTTTTACTCTGCTTATTTTCGATCAATAGGGATGGTTGGCATGTTGGCACCTGCTGTCATGTGGGGCAATAAAGGCTTTGTTGCCTTCTCTATAAGCGGGAGGTTGTCAAAGACATCACATTACTCTCTCCTGTCACGTTTATTCCCTCACGGTGCATAGCGGTTAAAAGAAGAGGAGGGTTTTGACGTCCATTCCCCAGTGTTTAGGAAAAAAACAAACCATGTGATACTATAAAAGGTGACACTGAAGAGGTGACGAAGAATTACTGTAGGTAGGTCTCGACGCTACCGCCAGGCAAACGGCGGTGGGCTAGCTAACGGCAACGGTCTCTCATGGTCCTGTGAACGACGGTTACAATTCTCTTGAAGAAATTCTTCGCAGCTGTTATCGTAACCGAACTTGAAACTTGAAACCACCCCAAATCAGGCTATTGCGCTTACCAACATCACGTAAGTGGAATGCACAGCACTCTAATTCTACAAAGACTGGAGGAGTTTCCATGGCATTGACTGTCGCCCTACAGTGCATAATTGGAGTGATGATCATGTTAGGGCTTCTGTAGGAAGATGGAGTGCTTGTTCGGTTTCGTGGGGGATGGCTTCGTGGTGGTGGCGGCCGACACGAGCGCCAACCAGAGCATCGTGGTGCAGAAGACGACGGAGGACAAGATCACGTGCCTGGACTCGCACAAGCTCATGGGTTGCATCGGGGAGAGTGGCGACCGGTACGAAATTTTTTGGGGTTTGGAGGTTTAATCCACCCCTTTTGAATTGTATGTACCAAATCCAGAGAGAATGATATGAAGCGGGAGAGGTGGTGCAGGGTCCAGTTTTCGAATTTCATACAGAAGAACCTCAATCTGTACAACTTTCGGAACGGCATTCCCTTGACCATGCTTGCTGCCGCCAGCTTCACCCGTTGCGAGCTCGCCACGGCTCTGCGCAAGGTGATGGACTGTTGAAACTGACTCACTTGATGAACTAGGTAATTGCAATTGAAGACACAAATATTCAAAAACAATTATTAGACATTGATTACCAGAGATAATGCCAATGTACATTGCATTCTTTACTTACAATCAAAATCTGGTACTAATATGGCATCGAAGGACTTGCTATGTGCATTGTAGAGATAACAACTGACCTAAAATGTATATGGAAAGTCATTGATGCCATACCAGTACAACACTGGTGCCAAGCGTAGGGCCTTGAACATCATGTTGTGTTTGTGTTACCCTCGAAGTTATAGCTGTGTGCGAAATGATCATAACAGTCAAAGTTTTAGGCCTCGAAGTTCAATACTGCTTGTTGACCTTGAGGGTGATTTTGTAAACTTGAATAACATCAGTTGCATGTCTTCTGAATTAAATTCTTCAGGAACTTGTGAGCTCAAGTAGGAAGGTCTGGCATTGAAGATTTTAATCTTCCGCTCAACCTGCCACATTAGTTTCAAAATCTTGCACAGGTGTTCTTGTCCCAAATATTTAATGCTGGAGTCCTCCTCAGGTTCTTCACGCCAAGAAGTCCAAGAAATAGGGCTGACGAGATTCGCTCGCTGTCTGCATGCAGGCTCCATACCAAGTGAACATGATGGTGGCTGGCTATGACAAAAGGACCGGTCCAGCTCTCTATTACTTGGACTACATTGCTACGTTACAGAAGCTGGAGAAAGGAGCCCTGGGCTTTGGTGAGTTCAAAAGCAACTATTCGTTGTCACAAACATTGATCTGAATTTATATTGACAAGTGCAATTTTCATCTTCTTGTGGATCTATTTGGGCTTATTATTTCTATGAATTTGAATGCATCGGTGCTTTGAAATCACTTATTCAAGGTAATGGATACTAAATTCATTAGTGACTTGATCCCAGCTCCTTATAACTCTTCTTTTTGTGCACTTGGTTGGACTTAATTTTAAGTAGGGTAAGCATAAAATGATGTATACGGCCACTGATGTTTGTATGAAAAATGGGTCTATCTACTTTCACACGTAGTGGACTACAACCTTCCACTTTGAAAATGCATAAGAAATTCACAGAGAAATAAATAGCTATAAAATTTTCAATCAACAGGTTTGGCTCTTGTAATAAAAGCGCAAACTACAAAACTCTAGTGTGATCTCCAAACGAAAGCATAACTCTGTAAAGGTTAAAGTGACGCTAGTAGTATCCTCTTCCTTAATGTTGAGTATCGAACATAGGAATGACATATGTTGAATCTTTGCAGGGGCGTACTTCATTCTGTCTCTGCTAGACAAGTATTATGAGAAGAACATGAATGTGGAGCAAGCAGTTCAACTGGTGGACAAGTGTATTTGGGAAATAGGAACGAGGATGGTTGCATCTCCAGCCAGCTACATTATCAAGATAGTCGATAAGGATGGGGCTCGGCTCTTGGAGCGACGGAGTAGACCTGTTGCAGACCTTGCAGATTCCATGGAGTAGCCTCCACTTGCAGAATAGGTTTGAATCTTCTACAGTGGCATTGTAGATAGAATGTTCTATCTCCAATACTGCAATTAACCATTGAACTCAAAAATAACCCCCCTCTTCTCCTACCGCTTGTATCCTGAAGCGATAATGGAAGGGGGCTTGACATAGTGAGTTCAAGAATGTTAAGCGAGAATTCACGAATTTATCACAAAATCAAAATCCAGCAGGCACTCAGAGACCTTTATTCCTGTTTTAGACATCTAACTTTCGGACCACTTTGCGAGAACATGCAAGACTGAAAATACAGTGGAAGTGAAAGTAACAGACACTGCCTGACTGAGCTAATACAAAGTTCGCCAAATAAAGTTTGAAATATGCGAAACTGGGCGTGCTTAATGTGAGTATTTCTAGTTGTGTTCCTGTACTGTATAGAGAATCAGTTGCGAAAAAAGAGGTATCGCCTTCAACTCGGAAGCCAATTCACTTGGAAGCCAATATCACTTTACCTAAAGGTTATGGACTAGAGAATGCTTAAGAGCCACGAGGCTTGACAGCATTATCGGACATAATGCCAAGAATGTCCAGATCTAATTAAACTGATGTATACCATTCAGTTGATGTAAGGGCTAACAAAGAGAAGAATTGAGTTATATAACCCTCTTTCTGACTAGCCAATGAGACCGTTACAACGTTGCCGTGAACACCGAACTTGTCCTTTTGCAACCTACTACGCTGGGCTGACTTCTGTGGCGTACTTGTGATCGTACTCAACGATGGCAGATGGAGGCAGAAGGCCAATGGAAATCTTGTGTACAGTTGTGAACAGCGGAAACCTCGCCTCCCAATTCCGTACTCTCAATACTTGAAACACTTCGGCAGTTGTCAGCACCCCCTGTCAATGAAAAAAAGCAGAAAAGAACAGGTTATCACCAAAAGACAGAGACACAGTACGAGAAAATACATTCCGTTTTTCTGAAATGTACTGCTGCTAGCTTGTCTTGTCTTGGACAAAGGCTCAAAAGTAGTTGAAAGTGCCCCTCTGGATAAGTAAAAGTAAAAGAAAAAGTAAAGTGGGAAACCAAGGATTCCACCAGCAATGGTCCTTGTCATCACAAAAAAGAAAGGCCGTTTGAAATTCCACTAGAGAATGATGATCACAGACAAAAAAAAGTAGAAAGGCACCCTCAAATGCAAGGCAAATCTGCACTACTCATGGAGAGGCATTTAAGCCTTAAATTACAACTACAAATCTAGAAACTTCGACGAGGAACTCACTTGAAGCTTTTGGCCTCCCAGTAAATTTGCCTCAAGCTCTTTAAAAGACCTGGCCCAGCATCACCATACACAGATTTGGTCACGTGAGATTTAAGCATCATCGTCCTGAGATGTACAAAATAAGTAGAGTAACATTGACCCAAAGACCATCGTGAATACAAAGTCGGTTTGAGGTAGTTCAAGTAAATATGTCACAGGGAACAGGTGCAACCCTTAATGAATAAAACAAAATTAGTATAGCATTACTTTGGAACTATTGGTGCCACTGTAAAGATAATGTGTACAATTCTGAAAGCAATGAGAATCGTATCATCCACTGACCTCTTTCCACCACTTCGGGCAAATGCTGCAGCAACTTTTCTATTGCGTCCCCCAACTGCAAGAAACATGCACTCAAAAAGCTCAGTGACCTGACTTTCGCGATTCCCTTGACATTAGAAAATAACTTTGAAGATTGTTTGGTCCCTGAGTTCCACTCATTCCAAAATTGTTGACCATTTATGTGTCAAAAAACAACGCCAAAAACGATTTAGAGACTGTGCCAGCAAGTTGTTTTTTCTGCAAACCATGTCTGCAATCATGCAAAACCATAATTCTCTAGGCAATTCTTGTGGAGCAGTGAATACAAGAAACTACTGGTCTTCGAGGACAAATGACTGGAATTTCCACTATTGCAGCTCCTAAACTACAGGCAAATATGTCCAACAAGAAAAACAATGATGCAGCCATAGTACATATGAGAATAATACCACGTAAATGTTCATGTGGGATGCCACTGGGATTGGGTTTCGCAAAATTGCTGCAGATCTTTTGACATCTAGTCTACAAATATTTGCTTACAATATATTTATGTCCTAATTTCAAATTGGGGGAGAAAAATACAGCAACTGGTGATGAGGTCTGCCACGCCGCAACTCTCAAAGAAGGTTGAATCCTTGACAGTTGGACAAAGCAACTTCGAAAATCCCATCATCTCCTTCAGCCCTATTCGAATGATAGCCGCCTGAATATTCGCAACAGAAAATCAGTCAACAGGGAAACACATTAAAAGGAAACTCTGCAAATTTGGTCTCTGAATCCCATTCAGTTTCCAAAGACATACAATTAGGACAAAGTCATACTCTTATCAAAATTCAAAAGTCTGCGCCAACAATATACAATACATATTATGTCTCGAAGTACATTTGGCATCATACAAAACCAAAGTTTTCAAGACCTTGGTGTTACTGCCCATCCCCAAGCCGTCAACAAATCCTGCACATCATCATCATTTTGTTTAGATTGTTACTATGGTTATTGCACATTTTCAATTTCCTCAGGCACCTAGGTTTAATCGTCAAGAAGCAGATTGTTTTAACCCCTGAGTGCCAAAAGGCCAAAAGTGGTAATTTCCATATCTATAGGAGATGGAATAAATCATTAAGGAAGCTTCAAGAAAATTTAAAAAATGCACCCATAGAAAAATGAGAACATGCCTTACATCTTTGAACAATAGATATATGGTTTGAAAATCTACAATAATTGACTATAAGCTTCCAAAGTATACTGTCTTCTTGTAGCTTGGTCAATTGGAAGGTATTGGATAAAATGCCTGATCCATCCAAAAGAAATCGAAAATTACCCGCAGCCAAGGCGACTATATTTTTCAATGTACCACAAAGCTCAACTCCTTCAATGTCTTGCACCTGCAAAAGAAAGATGCTGCAATGCTGTCAAGAGAAGTGATATACAAAAGCCATATCTGGAAAATATTCATCATGGGATTCGAAGCAAAAAACCATGCTGAATATACCAGAGTTTTCATTAAAGTTGGATAACCTTAAAGACAATTTCAGGAACTTTCATAAAGACATCATAAAGAGAATCTTTCCCATGATTCATAGGAAGGACTCCGTATAGTCTCACAATGATTGCATAGAGGTCTCCCTATGATCCATATGGAATCCTTTGTAAAGACATTGTGACCATGAGGAGACATCTGTGCCACATGTTATCTAAAAGTTCCTAAACCAAAAAAACAAAACAAAAAAACAAAACTGCTGTTAATTAATTTCATCATCTGTCAGAGCTTCGCTTGGATTTCATGAGATGGGCTTACAGCTGCAACGCGGAAGTAGGGAGTGTGAAAAGCTCGAACCCAAGTATCAGCCACGCTCTTATCTGATCGGTAACCAACAGTTGCTTCACTAAACTCTTCCATGCCCACCTGGGATACACGCTTGTACTATTAGTGAAGACAATTGCCGGATCGACGAAATAAAACAACAGTTTATACAGAATGACTGGATGCTCGATGCCATCATTGATCAAAATAGGGGTTTCTTTAAAACGAGACCATTTCATGAACTCTTAGCCAGCATCAAAATCAGAATATTCCCCATGAGAAGGTCTCCCTATGGTCACAGTGATCATATATATAGAGGCCTTACACAACTCCAATCCTCTTGTCTAAAATACTAACTGCAGTGTAGAAGGTTATTGAATTGAAAAATTCCTTCTAATGCCAGATTCTTCACCAGGAAAATAGAGCAACACACACCTCATTCGCAATATTCGCTCCCATGAGTACCGAGCAGTCAAGGCCCAGATTCTCTCTGATTAGTTTTGACATCATGACTGGCCCATCTGGTTTCACCTTCAATACCACGTGGAATCTACAAATCAGTGGACTACTACAACGATGCATATTTCTGGTAATCAAAAACATAGGCCAAGATTGTACTTCTGCACGCTATCACAATTACAAACTCTGCATTTCCAAAATAAATATGGGGAAACTCGACATACACTCAATTTTCAAGGGCTTGCTTTTGAATAAGAACAAAAGTTGCAGCAGAAATCTGACTATTACGGAAAGTAGCCCAATACCTCCATTCCTTTTATGAGAGATATAGCCTTGGCTTGAGGATCAACTTTGCCCTTGAGTTTCTTGAAAATCGGTTCCACAAATTGGTGGGGCGTACAGAACACTAACATTGTTGCATCCTTCACTGATCTCCCCTTGCAAACAACGGTTTAGATTTTAGAATTTAGCTGGTCTATATTGTGCATTAGAAAAAAAATTTGCAGATTTTGGGTTTCAACCCTGAGTTTCATTTAGTTGACCTTCCGTCTGTCAAAAAGTCGTATATTTATCAAGATTCAAAGTCTATGCTAGCAAGGAATTTTTTGTCAAGTAGTACATCCGTCATCACCCTGAAATTCTCCAAGGGTTGTACAATAGTGAATACAAGGAACTAAGAGTCTTGGGGGCTAAATGAGTATGGGATTACTGCAAATGACTATTAATACCATCAGCAGAAAAAACTCAACCCCAAGCAAGATTAGGCATATGATATGTAGGGGCAGTCCAACATGTCCCAAAGAGAGACTACCCAAAACTTCCTGAAATTTAAGAAAAAATTGACGAGGTACCAGCGCTCTCCAGGTTTGAGTCACCCACGACGTTGCAACCGAGATCTACATTTGGTAGATACTTGACATTTTGCTGTCCATGGTACAGAAACAGTACAACAAACATAACCATCAAAATCAAAGAGAAAAATTGGAACTAACATAATGAAAAAGAAAAGCAAGGAGTCAAGCATAATAAAAAATGCACTAAAGAAAGAACCTGTCATTGGGAATTTTGAAATCAAACTTTTATACTACTGGTACTGCATGTAAAATGGTCTCCCTGTCCCATTACTCATCACAAAGCCAAGAAAGGGCGTGATTCTAACCTTCTTCTCATTGATGACTTGTGTCAGACTGGCTCCACTGTCCAAAATCTCCTCGTGTACAAACATACGCACTTCATCTGTCACAAAATTTCACCAAGGAATGCATATTGATTTTGAGTTAACATCAGATCTCATGTTTTCTTTTAGGACATCTAGCAACAAAACCTTGACACCTTGGAACTGTTCCGTGGATAAAAATTCATGCTGGTCTTAGGTCATCAACTGATAAAACTTTGAACCCATATAATTATTGCATACAACAAAATATTTCATGTTGGATTCAGGACCCTACCGTCGAACCCTCATAACCCGTTTTGCATACAATCTCCAAATAAGGCATACCTTGGAGCATCGGAGTCCCTTTACAATTGCGAACAAGAACGAATAAAAATTTGAACGTCCAATCCACGCTTAGAGTGTGGTTACCTTACTTCCCCACAAGCACATTCTCATGCAAATGTTGTAACCCACATACCATGAAAACATGAGTTTAAAAGGGTATTTGTCGCCACAAGCTTGGCAGCTACAGAACCCCAGTTTCCACTCCCAATCACTGCAATTTTGTCCATCTTCATCCTCTCTTGGCCATCTCCAGGTGACGCCCGCATGGACACAATTTGAAGTAGGTCGTACCCAGCTGAGCGTCTTCTTGGGAATACTACAATACCTCTCGCCCTGAAAAGAATGGAAGATCCGCTCATTGCCGCTGGAAATACATCGAGTCTACTCCACAAGCTCTTCATACCAAATCTAAAAAAAATCTCTACCCAAACTCTTCAAGCAAAAAAACACAAAAACGATCGAATACACAACGCAGCTGCAAGAAGCAAACTACTCAAGCTCGTGAACACTAAACATTGTCGCCCCAGGGATATTCTTGAAAGACACTCCTGCTAAATTCAAAAACGTTGCAGCCCTAGAATCCAAAAAAACCCTGCATATTTTAACAATTGACTCAAAATTTCGACTTCCGATCACCCATTGGATCGACTCTCCGCCGGTTCACACTCATCACCCTAACATCGACGTACAAACAACAGCACTGTCGCTCAAAAAGCAACTTACGTGTTGGAAAAACTGAAAGGAACTTACTGCAAAGAGACCTGGACTACTCTCGTCACCCACCTCTCGAATTACGCCATTGCCCACAGCTATTCCTTGAGAAGTTCTTGGTCCTCCACCAATTCCAAGTGTGAGCTAAGTAAAGTTAGGAGCTGCTGAGTAGTGCGGAATTAAAATAATGGAGCTCGTGAGCTTCATGAACACTCTGAAGTTGAGAAGGAGCACAAAACTTCCCGGAAAACATGCATGTGAGCGAAAAATCAGAGTTTTGTACGGCAACATCTGCATGTGAGCTTTGATCCAACAGCAGATCCCAGCAGCTAATGAGATTCCAAGCCCCTTTTCACAACTGGCAGAAGTGCCAGTTGTAACCGAAGGTAACTGGACTCATTGTGGAGTCCAAAGTGAGGATTCCTCCCATAGTGAGCAAATTGTAATGGTAATGGTGATGTAGAAAAATAACTCCAATTTGTTTTTGCATAAATTTGCTTAAATGAAGAGTTTGTTCAACTTGAATCCCAAATAAACACCAGGGAGATAGTATGAGTGATACCAAGACTACATACCTTTGTTAGCCCTTAACCCCTAAAAGTCTAAGGGGTTTGGACAAAATACAAATGTGATATAAAATATAAGTTTTTTTAACTTTTTTGAAGTTTGCATCAACAAATAATGTGAAGCATAAGAAGTAGAAAGTATCCATATAGTTATAATTATAAAACTATTTTTAGATTCTCTTCAAATGAATTTTGAAAATATAACTTCAAAAATTCACCAAAAATACAATTTCTCTCTTTAGCATTTGAATTTTTACTCGATTGGTCAAAATTGTGGTTTCTATTGATTTGTGAAAAAATGCAAAAGGTCTAGTAATGAGAACACCAACACTTTCCCCAAATAGTAATTAAGTTTTTCAACACTAGGCAAATCCTAAACACTTTGTGATATTTCTCTTATAAATTTTGACTAACCATCACGATCTTAGTTTTGAATATAAATATTGAAAGAAAAAACAATCTTTCAAAAAAATGGAAAAAATTAATTCCGCCCAAAAATGTTGCCCAAAATTAGGCAATGACTAAAATATGGTTACTTGAGCATTTAGAGGTTAAAGGACGCAACCCTCATGACCAAGGTAGTCACCAACACTACTTTGATTATTAGACCAATTAGTTCATCCTTTGTTTCTACAATGAATGATGATGTCATCCATTGACAACTTTTTGACCTCAACATTGTTTGAATGTTAAACTATAAAGAAGGCTCTATACTACTATAGTGTTGTACTTTAAACTCTAGAAGGTAGTGATTACCATCATAATTTTTTCTACTTTGGATTTTTGCCCATTGATGCCGTCAATGGACTTAGTTATTTACAAAGACATGAAGACATTTACATCCATGAATCTAAATGAAAACATGTAGAATATGAATGAAGTTGTAATTAATTTTATACATATATAAAAGCATTCCACATTCATCTCAAAGTTAGCAATGCTAATTTAAAAAAATGGATTTCATCCATTCTTAAATGGAAAATAAATTGTTATATTCCCTTTAGACAAATTTCTTCCTTGACCTAAAATTTCCTTGCAAAATAAATCTTGCTCAATAGGATACAAGAGATTTTAATGTCATTCTATTCTAGGCACTGCAAATTTAGAAAAAAATCTTAGGCAACTCATACAAGTTTGTGTCAAAAATGAACCATAAAATAACTGAAGGTTTCTATTATGTGAACCTAGGAGTATGAGCCTATGAATCTAGAAGACTATACACACATATTATAGATATCTATAATATAGGTGTTTATATCATAAGCACCTTCACAATGGTTTTAGGATACCTATTTGTGCATATGCTCAAGGCTCACATGCATGCATTTTCATGCTCACACACTAGCATCATTGGAATACAATTCATATTATTAGACTTTCTATGTTTTGTTGGATCTTTGGGGAGTCAATTGAAAAGATGGATCTAGGTTTAGGCTTAGCTTGCATTTTTTGGACACCATAAAAAACAAACTATAAATGTTTAAAAGGCTAAAGATAAATGTATCCATCCTAAAATGTAGGCAAGTAAAAATAGAAGCATTAGGCAAAAATTGTAGGGGTTGGTTTTCTAGTGCCCCAAAATTTGAAAAAAAAATGATAACATAATTTGCAACTTTTAAGCATAGGATCTCGTACCTAACTCACTTGCTTTCTTGTGTACCATTTTTTAAAGCCCACTTGAATTCTTGAGTGTCTCCAAGAGCATAATGTTCAAAGTAGTCAAACACACTTCTTCCAATACTTTGCAAAGTTCATATAGTCTATTCCCTTTGAAATTTGAAAGGGAAAAAACTTGTCTTTCATAAATTGAAGAATTTAACATTCCTTTGAAGAATTGAATTTAGAATCTATGAAACATTTTGAACCAAAAAATCTTGGTTTGCATCATTTATTTATATGATCATTTTATCTAGAAGAATGTACAAGATGAAAGACAAAACTAAACTAGAAGCTAAAGTGCTAATAAATCTAAAATAGGATTGTAAATTATCAATTTTGAAGGTGGAAATATTGTAACAACCCATTAGAATACTATACATTATACCTTTTTCTTTTTGGAAAATGGTAAAAATTAAGTTTAAAAATGAACTCCATAAGTTACTAGTGTGCCTTGTGTTGTTGCCATAGTATAATAAAATAAAAGTAAAAGAAATTTTCTAATTTTTTAATTCGCTAAACTTCAAAATTGAATATCTTATCTATTTTAAGTCGGAACACCACAAAACAAAGTCTATGCACCCCTACTCACAAAGTGCTTTTTAACAGTCCCAAGAATGTGACTAGGGTATGCACAATTTAGGAGATCACAACATAACAAACAAAACAAAAAGCCTAATTCAATATATGGACTAGTGGGCCCTATCATTGCCATAGACCAAATAAATGGAAAGGTACTTTTTTTATTTTTTTATTCAAAAAATCCTTCAAACATCAATATCTTTTCTTCCATGAGTTAGATGCCATGAAACAAAGCCTGTGCCCTTCTCTTCAAAGAGAATTTTCTGAAGGTACTAAGAACACGACCAATAGATGTTTGGTCCAAGAGATCCCATTGTATCAAACAAACAAATAAACAACCTAACCTAACCCCTCAAAGCCCAAGGAGCTTGTTTTGGGCCTCTCATATGTTCAACAAGTCAAAGTTATAACTTCATTTTCCTACATTCTAAGAAGTACATCTAAGTGAATTTCATATTATGATGTTCATATTGAATGGGGAAGTACAAAAGTACAATTGACATCATGAAATAAGCTTGATCTCCAATGCATACTATCAATCAAAGTTCAAACTTGTGAAAAAGTACAAAAACTGCTTGGGCCTTGAAGGGTAAAGGTATGAACTAGTGAGACTTGTGTTGTTGCCATAGTCAAAATAAAAATAAAAATAATTTTCTAAATTTTTGATTCATAAGAACTTTGAAATTCTATATAATCTCTCATATTGTTGGTCCAAACACCATGAAACAAACCCCTTGCACCCTTCCTTGCAAAGAACTTTTTGATGGTGCAAAAGACATGATTGGGGGACACATGGTCCCAAAGATTTCAACATAATAAACAAAACAAGAACCTAATTTAAGTTATGGATAGATTTTTTCAAATATATTCTATAATTGCCTTCAAAACAAAGCTCCTTGTATTTTCCACCTCATAAATCAAAATGTCAAGAATTACAAAATTTCATTGTAAATATGTATCTATTCTAAAAACTACTTGTGTTTATAAGATTAAAAATATATATGCGAGGCAACCCATTTCCATGGCATGTAGACTATTTTCTTTTTCATTTAGGTAATGATGAGTAGAGATCAATTATGACACAATTCCTGGTGTAGTTGTGTCTCATTTTGATTGGCTACAAGACCTTCAATATCAATATCACAACCAACCCTTGGTCAGAAATAGGAAGATCTTTATGACCAATAAGAGTCAAACAAAATCTAAAGCTAAAAAAATTTATAATATTATGTTTTGAGCAATAAAATCTTGGAAAATTATGGAATCCTTCCAAACTCTTTTTCTATTTCTATACCTCGGAAAATCTCCCTACTCGAGGAACCCGCGCTCTATATATGTGAAATTGCTTAAGTGGTTGGAAATGGGTCGCCTACCTTATAAGACTAAAAATTTCTTCATCCAAACGCAACCTCACATTCAAGGGGCGTGGATTGGTAGCTCTCCTCATTTTGAGGGCAAGAGCCCATTACTTTTGTTTGTTGATCAAGAAAAAACACAAATATCACGGGAAGTGGCTAAGAAGGGGTCCGGGGGTCCACAAATAGATGCACTGTTGACGTAGCTGGCCATCTTGCAAAATTTCATTTGGTGACTTGGCTGATGCAATCTGAGGAAGCAACTCCTGTTGAGTTTGGTGTTTTTCTGGCACCATGGGGCCAGGTTACACCATTTCAATATAAATGTCTATTTTTTGTCAAATAAAAGTAATCTTTTTTCACCAGGAATTTTCCATTTCTATTGAAAATGTGGATGAAATCGTCAAATTTGGATGAAAATAGTGCATGAATATCATTGAAAAGTGTTTAGGGTCCAAAAGATGGATGAATATAAAAATGCAATGCTCCAGGGCAATGCTTCACTAAATTTTAAGTCTGAATTGTTAATAGGTCTACAATGGAATTGAAATACAATAATCCCAATAGTAAGATTGTTCTAGCTAGTGAAATAAACCCTATCAAACTCTTTTTCTTGAAAAATTATGGAATTTGTGCTCCAAAATAAATCCTCGAGGTTATTTTTTCTAAGAGATACTCACATTGCCCCCAAAACAAGATTGACCTTAACTTTCTCATTAATAGTCTAAATTAAATGAATCAAATCTTTCTATGTAGACAAAAATATTTTGAATGAGAAAAAAAATTTGAAAATTCTATTTTGACTTTTTGTAAACTTTTTTGTGTTGCTTGACATACCTTGTTAAGAACTTAGGTTGACATAACTTTAGCTCTTGGGCGCCAATTCAAATAGGAATTATATTCTTAGGAAGCTAATGCATTTTCTTATCTTCAAAAAAGGTTCAAAAAATCTCAACAAAAATTAAGACCACAAGAACCTACTTGAAATCTATCCTGTCCTCTAATGGGGAACATTTAGAGCAAAACTTATCAAAAAGTGCCAATTGGAATTTTAGAAAAAGTTGGTGTTAAGAGAACATTTTTAATAATTGAACCTCACATTAAAGTACTATACTAGTGTAGAAATGTGTGAAGATTTTTTGGGAAACTTTGACCTCACAGTTAGAAAGATTATAGCACCTAAAGTTTAATTTTTTTTTAAACTCTTTGATGCCCTTGCCCAATAGGATCAACATAATTTTAGTACTCATGGAATTAGTTTTTGCACTATATATCTAGTATCTTTTAACACTCTTTTCCTATGTTATGTTGGTTACATACTTGCAAAATTTCAAAAGTGGAAAAGAAGTTTTATAAATGTTATTTGAAGTTGTCTGCCCTACTTTAAAATCTTTGGAAATCATGAATTTTCATTTAGGGACATGACAAAAAGAATAATTAAATTCCCACAAAGGAGATACATGTCCCAACAATGTGCCAAAATTTCAAAAGCATCCATTCAAAACTAACTTTGTAAAAACCAACTCAAATTGTCAATTGTTTATTTGATGAGAATTTGTCCTTCTAAGGTTTAACTAACTATCAACTCCAAGTCTTCTTATGTGCTAAAGCAACGGAATCTCCAAAAAATGTGATGCCAATGTCTTAATTACAGAAGATAAAATCATATTTGACAAAGTTGCCAAACTCAACAACTAAGCAATTTCTATTGTGTGAAAGACAATCATTTGGTGGATTCAAATATTATTATCTAAATTTGACTATAAACTACTCTAAAACAACCATTTCTTATGCAAAGAGTGAAAATAAAAAACACTTTGTTTGTTGCATATCCAAAGGAAAAATCTTGCACTACACTGCCATAAATGAAGGATAAAATTGGCACATCTCAATTGAATATTTAATTTTTCTCATCAATTAAATAAGGTTTGAACTTTTCTAATTTCTAATTTTTTTCTCTTTAGATTTTGGATTAAAAGAATTATGTTAAAACAAATGCAATGACAATATAAAAAAAAATTCACTAATTACAATGAAATGTACTTTTTGTTGGTTTTGGAGGTAAGATGGTAGCACTTTTAGACTTCACTACAAATCCCTTGAATTCAACAAATCTTACCAAATTCATATTTTATCAAAAATTTCAATTCACAATTCCAATTTTATTTTTTTATTTTTATTATATTTTTCAATATTGCTTCATTATACATCATTTTTTTGATACTTTCCCAACCTCTCAATACATATCAAATGAAAAACTACAGCCACAAGGGGGGACTCACTTTACAATAGATTAGAAAGAATGTGGGACTTTAAGAGTCTCTAGATTCCTATGATGTTCACATAACTTGCCACAAATTGGCTAATTTCAATTTTCATCAAATCTAATATAAAATATATTAGTTGAAAAAGGTTATGAAAATAACATTTTAATGACATAAGTTTGCTAAATTTGGTGATACAAAATGATGTTCATATACCTTGATGTTCTTCATTATTAAATACATCTAAAATAAAAGAGGTGGATATTTTTAGTAAATTTTGTTATTGATATGAGTTTACTTGATATCTCTTCTAAAAACTATAGTAAATTCAAATTTTCTCCACTTCTTATAGATGATTTATAGTACACACATTCCTTCGTTTACTAAAAATTTGAAATTGATTTTAAAGTTCAAATTTGAATTCAAATGGAAAATATGATTCCATGGTAGTAATTCCAATATTTAGGGGATATGGTTAGGGAATAATCAATTCAATACTAAAATGGTTCACTAAATATGTTTCAATCTTCAGATTTTTTTAAATAACAACTCAAGATTCCTATTACTAAAATAATATTAAATTTCTTTTTGAAATAGACATAGTTTTTTTTGGATTTGAAAATCGTACAACTCAAATAGAGCCCTTTATAAGCAAGTTGGAAAACAAAATTTATAATGCACCACAACAAATCATGCTTCAGAAAGAAAAATACAAAAGAAATTAATTGTAAAAAATTAGTTGTCCCAGTTCCATACATTTTCTTTCTTAAGCAAAATTTGTAGTCTTAAATTATATATTTTATTGTCTTTTTATGGGCCTTGTTAGGAGATGCTTACGCTCCCCTAACGGGGAACTTCGGCGGATTATGGGAACACATGGTGCCGGGGAATGGGGAACTTGTTGCTTGCCTCTAAAGAACTCTATTCCAATTTCCAAGTCCAAAATTTGCCATGTCTATTTTAAGTCATTTAGATGCATTTCCAATAATAATAATCTCAAGTTCTAATTTTTACATCAATCTAAAGATAGTACTCTATAATATAGTTTAGCTAGTGTTTTTTAGTGCGATATTAACCCCTACATGTCTAGAATTATCTTTAGAATTGACAATTTGAGAAAAATCATTATGAAGTTCAATTTGGAAGCATATTTTGGAATTGATATACAAATAAGACTATAAAAGTTGTAGATTCCATTTGTACACTTAGATTTACCAGTGCTATCACAAATCTTTTTCTTATAACTTCTGGAAGAGAAATTTCAAAATTCCTTCAAAATTCAATTACAAGCAAAATATTATCATTTTTTGAGTAAAATTTGTTGGAATGGATTTGAAATGAGGTTTTCTTCCGCATGGTGGTTTTTAGAAATTTTTGTGTTCTTAAGATCTATAACCTCATTTTGGCTAATCCAATTTTGAATTGAAGACAAATCCAACCCTTAGATAGGATAACAAACTTGATAAAATATCTCCATAAATTAGAATAACTTTCATCCCAGTAGTTAGGAAGATGAAATTGCAGTTCCAATCTGTTCATCATCCAGAAAATGGATGTCGAAGAGCTTAGGGTTAAACGATACTCTAATTTCTTGCTTTCAAGGCTACCTAGTATGACAAGGAGGCCAATATAATTGTCACACAAAGTGGGACCAGCAAGGTGAATTTACCCAAGGGAAAGATGCAAAGATGTAGGAATTTTTTATTGGCTACGCGTAATAAAATTTGCAAATTTTGAGTTCATATTTGCAATCAAAGACCCCAAATTAACCGAGGTTGGTTGAGAACATGCCCTGAACATTGCACAAAATAGGGGACTTTTTTTACTTTTACCCCCGGAAAACACAAAATTTACCCAGCTGGTTCCATTTCGTGGGACGGATTTAGCGTCCTGCACAAAGGGATAGAGAATCCGCAAAAACCGGATTGATACCCGCAAAAACCGGATTGTCCTCAACGATTGAATGAATTTCAATCATGAGGGAAGCCAGCTATAGTTCCCCGGAACTCCCCCATCTCCTCTTTCAATAGCTTCAAAACCTTCCCTTCGATGTGCAGCACCTCGCATTTCGCAACAAACAATCGTCTCTCCTGACCCGGTTGTCGCGGTACGTTTCCTAAATCCTTACCCATCCAGATCTCTCCGCAAACCCGCATCCACTGACACCTGCATTGTCAGTCTTTTGCGGCAGGGACGGAGCAGCTTTGACAGAGTGAGCTAATTTTGGAGTGAAGTTAGCGGACGGTCTTATTTTAGCAATCCGTGATTTTTAGCAATCTATGGTTATTTTGCACATTGGGAGCTTGCTCGGTGGATATGAACTGCGCTTGAATGATCAGTGGAGGCTCTGCCAGTAAATATTGTGTTTTTGGGTGTGTGCTCTGGGGAGGATTCGAGCGACGGGAGTTGCAGCGTTGGCGACGTTTGCAATGCTCGACATTGCGTGTCAGATGTACGTTTCGCGAGGGTTTTGGTTTGGAATCTGTCCGTGGTATGTGTTGCGCGGGTCTATTCGTGGTATGTAGGAATCTTTCTGTGGTGTGCGTAGGATTGTTCGTGGTGTGCAGGGATGTATTTGTGATGTGTTTTGGAGAGGTACTGTGTGAGATCTGGGCGGATTGGTCTGATTACGGTTTGGGGTTACCTCGATGCGGAGGGTACGAGGGGCGTTTGGTTCTGTTTTCTGAGCGCGTGGAGTCAGCCATAGCCATGGCCACTTCGTCGTTGCAGCCCTAGATTTTAGACTCTGTATGCACCGCGTGTATTGTTAGTTTTCAGGGGCGGTGCGCCTGGAGGTAGGCAATTTCTGGTCCATTGATCAGCGCTGTTGCGCGGAGCCATGCCGGATTCACACTAATTCCTGGTGTGGGTGATGCGGTTGACATTGAGAGTGCTGAGTGCTTACCTCACTTCCTGCGTGTGTACCTTTCTTGGGTACTGCAATAGTTTATTATGTTTTAATATGTTTTCTGTGATTTCGGGATTGGTGTCGACTGGCGAGTGCGCTATTTTGACCAGCCCCTCGCGTGCTTGTCTGTACCGTTTTATACTCCGTGTAGATTAGAATCAAACCCAGAGTCGTGGTACTGTCCGTGTACGAGACAACCCTAGTACCTCAGGCATGCAACACAAGCATTTTGGTTTTAGTTAGTGGTTGTTGTGACCTTTGACGGGCTTGAGAGAGTGTCTGTTGAGTCCCTTACCTTTTCTGTTCTCACGACTTAAGGGGAGGGATCCTTCGAAGCAGTTGGCGCCTTTGACCCACGTTTCTGAAACTGGACTTGATCTCTCACCCTTTTTATATCCTTGTTTGTGTATGTCTTTGCAGACCAAAGCGTTGTAGCATCTCCCGAATTCGTGCGCTCACAACAGAGTTGGAATATTTTCCCTGAAGTGGGGTGATTCAATCTTGTATATGAACCTTACAGGGATTTGAACAACATGACGTATTTCGGCGACTTACAAACCGCGGGGCGAAACACTTCCCCGCGAATCTACTACTTCGTGATTCTCTGCCTTATTAGTTACATCCTCTTAGACTTCGCGTTGCACCATAACGGCACCTCCCAGTGTGCAGATTTAGTTTTCGATGCAGCGAAGACGAAAGCAGAGCAAGTACCAGATTCTCCACATGAAACAGAGGATCCCATCTGCGGTACCGTTATAGGTCATCTGAATTCGGGTCCCAAACTGCCGGTTGCGAAGGCATGGAACCAGATGAAGTGGATCGGCTCTCCCGCGCGTTGTAAAGTCAAGGGCCAGTTGATCGAAAGCTTGGACGACATGTACAACTTCCGCCGCGGATACGCTCTCAAATTCGTCAGCGATGTCGAAGACAAAAGAATGCTTCTTCCCTGGTTGTATGGGTCCAAAGTGGACCTTAACAAACGTTCCCGTCGCGTGTACCTCGACTTGGGCGCCAACGCTTTCCATACGAGCGTGCAGTGGTTCTCCCGAATGTATCCTTGTGATTTCACTGAGATTCACGCGTTTGAAGTTACACCGGGGTTGTTCAAGATTCCACAACTAGGATTCGTCGAGGAGGCTAACTGGGCGCCCGAGAATACTCATTCGGTTCGTGTGAAGGAAGTGCCGCAAGTTCCCGACTGGATGGTGAAGCGCATCAAGCTTTACAACACGTACGTTGCGGATGCTGATGGTGAAAACTCTGTGAATATTACGAGGTGGATTAAAGAGGAGTTGAAGCTGACGAAGGAGGATGCCGTGGTGGTGAAGATGGACATTGAAGGGGCGGAGTGGCCCATTTTGGAGCGATGGTTGCAGGACCCGGAGATGGCGGAGATTATTGACGAGCTGTTTGTGGAGATTCATTACCAGCATAATTCGATGTTGGATTTTCATTGGGGAAAATTCAGTCACTCCCGGGAGGAAGCGCTCCGGCTAATTGCCAGCCTCCGTAGCAAAGGCTTCTTTATCCACGCGTGGCCTTAAGAGGTTTTCATTCAGCCTGGTAGATGAGTAGTGTATGACAGTTTTGTAAATGCAATTCCTATTTTTCTCGAGGGAAGAGAAACTCCAGAAATTTTCAGCACTGGGATGGCTTAGAGGGGGATTTTATTATCTCTTTTTTCAATGAGGTGGGAGATTCTGTTTTTGACGACATCATTCGAGTTATGGTTTGAAATATTTTTTCTCCTTTGGAGATTAAGCTTGCACTTGTTGTCATCTTGCAAATTTCAAATTCTTCTGAACTCTGGTAGCTCTGTTTTCTTTCCCTTTTTCTACTTTTTTACTGTCCCGAGTATTTGCGGTCGAGTTTGGGGACGTTCTGTGGATGCCCTGTACATAGGTGATCCTGTTATAACGTCCTTCTATTTCTTTTAGGGTTATCTGTAGTATGGTTACGTATAAGTGGAAGTTCGTTTCTGTATGCTTAGATAGAGCGAGGTTAATGCAGCTTTGGCACTGGATGAATCGTGACCTTCGCGAGTTGGGTCGAGCAGCATGTAACTTCATAATTGTGCTACATGCTTGAGCTTGTGCCACTGCGTGCAAGAAATGCAAATCGCACACTGCACGGAGCTTTAATTTTTGTACCAGAAAAGTGACTTGTAATAATCGATTTCAATTTTGTACCTGGAATAACAAAGCCACGAACTGCCATGTCATTACTTTTCCATGGGCAAGTTGAGGAGTCTAATGCGAGTGGAGAGTGGACATGATCTGCTGATACCGTTAATCATGTACGTTATTTGTACTTGCAATTCATTACGGGTCGCGTGGTACGTGGGGAAAGAAGTAAAGAACACTGTTTTAACCCCTCAAGGCCCAAGCAGTTTCTGTACTTTTTCACAAGTTTGAACTTTGATTGATAGTATGCATTGTCCATCAAGCTTATGACATGATGTCAATTGTACTTTTGAACTTCCCTGTTCAATATGAACATCATAATATGAAATTCACTTAGGTATACTTCTTAGAATGTAGGGAAATGAAGTTATAACTTTGACCTATTGAACAGGGTAGAGGCCCAAAATAGGCTCCTCGGGCCTTGAGGGGTCAATCACAACAAATATAGTAGACAAACCTAGTGTTTGCAGACACCATGTTGCATCGGCGTTAGAAGGAAATGTTGACAAAGGTGCGTTCCTACTTGGCCTTACAATGGCATTAAATTAGCTATAAATCATTGTGCGTTCCCACCTAAGTGCTCACCTATCTGCCAAACCTACATAGCAAACAAGGTGGCATCATATTTTCTTTGCTAGAATTCAATGTCCCAACATATGTCCTAGAAAATACATACTTTAACGTTTTAATTTGTAAAAAATAGGAAAAACAATTTTCAACAAAACAAAAAATTGTCTATTTGGGAGGACTTCTTGATGATGAGATTTGAGCAAAAAATTGAGTTCAAGACTATCTCTAATGTTTAGAATTGTGTGCTCAAGAGAGGCCTATTTGCACGAACATGGAGGATATAAAATAATGACTTTTGAAATTCCCTTTGGTAGACACATGTATGCTTACTAAATAATATACCATAGAATTTTCAGATGAAAATCACTAATTTAAACCACTCAATAGCATAAAAAAACCCTAAATGTCAAAGTGTGACAAATTAACAAAATTGAATTTTAAATATAAAATGATTTTTAAATTTTTTTTGAAAAATAAGGGATACAAGAAAAAGAAAGATATCTAGAAATAGATTTTTTGGTTTTGGAATTGTATTCATAATTTAAAAGTTATAGCATTCCAAAAATCAAAATGCAATGAAACTAGTAGGTGTTTCTTGCAATCACCCTACAATCACTATAACAACTGAAATGTTAGATCATCAATGATCCTAGTTCACTCAAATCTTGAAATCAATACATCTAACTTAATGGAATGGATTTCTCATTTGTTCAAAAAATATAAAAATCTTGAACTTAGTTGTGGGAAAAGTACATGTTGATTTGTGCCACTTAGCATTTACTATATTCCATAAGTACATTTTAAAATTGAGGTCCTATTATGTAAGTGTTCATTGATATTTTGGGTACACTATAGTAACACTCAATTTCATTATTAGTATTGCGTTAGAGTGGGATTCCCATTATCACTACTCCATAACACTCTAGTGCAACACTCAACATTTCCTTTATCTTTTATTCTAGTACACTTCACCAAATGCAGAAATGACAAATTGCATGAAAATTTGATGGATTCACTAAAGAAGCAACAACTTCTTGCCAAATGAATCTTTGATGTAGGAATGTGATTCTTGGGAGATCATTATAGAGTGGTTATGAGATCTTTAGGTAGAAGAGCCAAATTATTGAGATCAAATTTTTATCAATGTGTATGGATTTTTTGTGCATTTCAAAGTGGGAGGATGTAGACTACAAACCTGACAACCTCATTTCATTTGAAGATCAATTCCTTGCACATTTAACAGTTTTTAACAAAGTCAATCTTACATCATGTTCAATAAATCCAATCAAATGTGTAAATACATGAATAGATGCTATAGAATGTTACATATATAACATTCTATAATATCATATATGGTTCTCCAAAATATTCTTGAAGGCTCTAGATATAGGGTTAAAGTAAGAAATCATGCTTTAAGTGAGCCAAGGAGGTTAGGCCACCTCATCCTTTGAATATTTGATCTAGATACTTACTTGATACTCTTTTAAGTTAATATTGTATTGTCATTGTGAATACTAAGAGTCCAATGGATGACAAAGAATCCTTCTATGTAAGACAAAAGTATAGATGTTCATCTTTGAAATTTTTGTGTGAAAAGGAGAGGTCTTGCACAATATCTTGACCTCCTATGAGAGCTCTTGATGTTTTTCTAAGCAAATAATTCACACAATACTAAAAAGGATGAATTTCCACGCTAACCAACCCAACATTCTACAATTGAAAGGGATCACATTCAATTGATGAAGAATGTTATGTACAAGGGATGAAGTCTGGGATGATATAACTAACTATTTTCTACCTTTTGTTCATCTCCCAAACTATCATGACTTTTCAGTGCAAGGCTTCCACTCAAACTGTTTGCGGTGATTTTCTTTCAATTCATGCAATCCAAAGAATTAGAATGAGCTGTAGAAACTATTAGGAGAATTATAATGATTTGCATCATCAATCTTTTTAACCAAAAAATAAATGCACACTATTGATCTTGTTTCTAAGCAACTAGTATCAACCTCAAGACTACAAAGATCAAGCATTCTAGTAACTATATTGACCATAATTTCAATGCAAAATAGCTTTGTAGATGTGAGATGTTGAGCAAGCTTATAAAAATGGTCCCGCTTAACTTTTGTCTTCTATTTTGACATGGCAAGTAAAAGAAGGGGCAACAAAGATTTGAAATGTATGGAACTTTCTTCATGCTTCTATCTCCAAACTTGCTATGTGAGAATCAAATCTGCAAGCCAAACTTAACTCAACTTCTGGTATACCAAGTGAGTTATTTATACAATTCATAGGATAAATTTAAGCACTCTAAATTATATACATGTGATCTTTGGATGATGAATAGTGTGCAGTAGAAGGATTCTTGGGTAGAAAGTCACATCTACCATGATTAAATTTGTATTCTTTTGAGAAAGCAATTCCCAAAAGGGTAGATTGCAAGTAGTGACAATAAACAACCCTTTCCCATTAAGAGGCCAAAGAGCATAGACATTCAACCAAGTCATGTAGTCATGCAAACAACAAGCTCAACCAAGTATATGAATAGATGAGCAATTGTTGAACACCAATTGAGGTATGTTCACATGAGTGCAACTCAAAACTATGATAACACCAAGATTACATCATCAAAATAAATAATAGTCTAAAGTGTGTTCCAACTTCAACAAACCTAGGAATGTTCATCCTAGGTAGGTTTGCCTTACCTACGGTTGGATCTGACCTTTCCAAAACATAAATTTATGTAGAGATGGTAGTTAAACATTAGAGAACATGATTCTTTGTGATAACATCAATTATCCCCCATCATTACCTGGAGTCATAGCAAGTGAATAAATCATTGATGGACAAATAGGAAGAATCAATATCTTGCAAGATCCACTTAACAACCAAAGAATTCCATCACCCAAAACAGTTATGTGGGAAGATGGTTTATGATTGAGAGAACGTAGCTTCTTCTTCCTCTTTGTAGGATACCTTTTCCACCTTTGAAAAATTCAATCAATCCATTCACCAAAGCTATCTTTTACATTTGACACCCACTATAAAAATCACCTACATTTCAAACCTTTCCTTGGGCCTGATTAAACAAGATTCAATGATTGATGTTGTGTCCAGGTAACATGAAAATTCAACCTCTTTCAGTAAACAACATCTCTCGCCACTCCCACGGCTCAGTATGCTCTTTAAAGAAATTTCTCAAAGCAAGACTGCGCTTTCTTGTAACCTAGTTCATGGCAATTACTCGATAAGCTTGAGAAGAGCTCATAGTTAGTACAGGAAAAAAGGCAATTGTCATTCCCAGATTCTTCCACTCCGCAGTACGGAGAAAAATCATAGCAATGAGCATTACCTGCCTCACAACACAAATCAGCAATGCTCTGCTCAGAATTGCACGAATGCATGCACTCTGCAGCTCCTGCATTGACTGTCATTAATCACACTTCACAGCCTCCAAGCATCGATCAATTCCTTTGTGGTCTACGCTCCACCATGCACGCTTTCCTTGTGCTCTGCTCGTCGATGAAATGCGAGACAATCAAAATAAGGCACGGCGCTATTTACAATCGCATGTGCAGGAGAAGCAGCACCAGCACCAGCTGGTCTCCGGATTTAGAGACCCAGTCTCTTGAACAAGTGCTCGAATATCTCCTCGCCAGACACGAGCTCCTGCGCCACGAAAGCCGCGATGGCGATCATGGCCAGGCGCCCGTTGTTGAGCTCCTTCGTCTGCATCTCCTTGCGGCCGGCGGGGTCGCTGGGGAGAAGGCCCAGAGGGTCGAAGCCCAAGTTGCCCGGCTCGTAGTCATCACGCAGCGTGTTGAAGTCCTCGGAGCGCGGCGTGGCCCACCCCAGACCCACGCGGTACGCCTCGCACAGAGCGATGGCGAACAGCAGCGGCTCCCAGAACACGGCGCCGCGCGCCTCCACCTGCTGGAAGTGGTAGATGGCTGGGCCCTTGATCTGGCCGTCGAAGTTGTAGAACAAGGCGTAGTCCTGCAGCTGCTCCTGCACGATGAAGCCCAGCGACGCCAGCATGGCCACGCGGCCGTGCGTGATCTCCGACTCGCGCCATCGGTTGAGTTCCTTGATGGGGCGAGGGCTGGACGCCGCGCGCGCCAGCAGATCGGCGGGGTCGAAGATGTTGGGGAACGGCGCGCTCACGCCGGGCATCGCCTTCGCATCTGGAATGAATCCCAACACTGCACGTCAGGATCACATTCACAGCAAGAAGGATTGCATCCACAAATGCATGTACAGAACTCATTGAAAGATCATGCATCACAAATATGCTTCGAAGCAAAATGAACTGTATTGCATGCTTACTCTACGATTTAGGGTTTGGAAATTGCTTACAATCGAGGACATTGGGGGGGACGACCGCGGGGTTCGGCGCCGTATCATCCTGGGGCTCCAATGTTGCGTTGATGCGCTGCACAAGAGAAGTACGCCTCCTTCCCTGTGAGGCAGCCGTTGCTGAGAAGAGCTTGGCTTCCGAGATGCAGCACAAGGAGGACATGGCTGTCGCTATTGTTGCCATTGTCACCTCACGCAGCTCTTACGAACTCAATAATCTGTCAAACACAAGTACCAGTTGCAATGCGGAAGTGAGACCGAGAAGTGTGAAATTCAATGAGAGGATGGGGGTTGGGAGGTGGTGTGGGGGGGACGAGCTACATTAATAGCTTCTTGAAAGTGTGTTAAATCTTTCTCGAAATTTAGCTTCACATTGCGTTCGATCTGTAGAGATCAGTACGTTCAATGCATGTGGAAAATCCTGGCAATGATTGTTCACCATATTCGCCTTTGGGTGCATTCCAGCCGTTGCTTTTTGGGTTTCTCTTATCGCCACATGGAATACTACGGTTTGAATTGCAGTGTGGCATGCATGCTTGTTGCAATTGTACTATTCGTCCAGCTCCAATATCAAGCTCGGCATGTGCCTCGCTCACGCGGGTGACGGGTCGTGTGGAAGGAAGTAGACATATGTGTGACGGCGTGCACCGGCGTGCACCGGCATGTGCACGCAGCAATCGCATGTTGCACGCGCGAGAGACATGCAACCACTAGATTCAAGCAATTACTTACAAAAGTCGATGGAAACTGACTGCCTAGGCTCGCAGTAAAGCAATTATGTGGCAGCCTAACTTTGGGCCCTAGGAGTGCTTGTGCATGATTGCGCTTCGCCGCGAGGCCCGCGGCGATCTGTCAAAGCATAGGAAACAAAAACCAGAGCCCCGAAGCATAAATGCGAAGATACCATGTGATAATGAATGATCGAAGAGAGCAGATAGATAGAGAATCCGGCGAGATGGGAACATGTGGGCGCGTCCAGAGTGGAAATTTGACGCTTTCGAGCATGCAGAAAAATGGGCAAATGCTCGAAGACTAGCCAGGTGGAAGCGATGCAGGTCGCGACTTGTCAAACAGTCGGAACCGCAGAATTTAAAGCAAAGGCAACCAATTGTCACTGATCAACAGTCAGAGGAACTGCGACAAAGCGATCGAGATGATAGAATCGGATGGCGCCAAGAATTGGGAGGCCCCTGCAGCTCAGGAGCCCAATTCCCCCATGACCAGTTCCCGTCCCTACGATGGTGACCCTTCAACAGCCAGATTGCTCCACGATCCCTTGCCTGATCAGGTTCAGCAATCAGAGGTCCAGGATTGAGGTTCATCTCCCGTCGCACGAATTCGGGTACATCTGGCATTTACTATTTCAGCAAGGGAAAAAACTGTTAAATTTGAATGGTGACACTCGTCGCTCCCACGCTTCAATCGGGGATATAAGGACGTCCGAGCTCTGACTCTTCTCACAAATCGTCTCCGCTTCGGAAATTTTACAC